>JAQIWP010000096.1:0-42879 GCA_034695525.1 Euzetes globulus
CTCTCTCTCTCTCTCTCTCTCTCTCTCTCTCTCTCCTACCCTTCCTCTCTCTTTCCTGCTCTCCTTATTTGATGTGCAAATATGACAAAAGAGAGAAAATAAAGTAAATAATATTTATTGCAAACTATTTCAAAAATTTGATAATAAATTAACCGAAAGATAAGAACATATTTGGAGTGAATGTAAATATAAATATGAAAGAAATTATCGTTAAATTTAAACTTACGATTCATTTATTGATGAAATCCATTTTGGAGTAAATATTTCACAAGAACTTTGTTTATAACTTTGAATGAATGAAAGAAAAGATAATAATTGATGCGAACAAATGGGACTCGAATATTGAGTTTCAGCTTAAAAATAACATAATTACGAAAATTACTAAATATATAAAAAGTTTGTTTTTTTCAACTGATAACTACTATTACTGGAAATCGTGGCAGACGTGGGGTATCTTTGGAAAGTCGTAGAGACGAGTTCGCACTGAGATCGCAAAGAGATTGCACTGAACGCTGGTCTGGAGAGTACACGAAGCAGACGGTGCAGTCGGTCGGCATCAATCTTAGGGCAGACACGCGTACTCTGAACAGAGCGTCAAAAAAGTTTTGTGTGAGGACTGAACGTAAGCCGTACTCCAACTGAACGCAAGTGAACCAAACTGTCAGATATTATAATAGCCGACACTCTCTTCAGTTACACATTTAGCTGATGTTCTGTGCGTTACAGTTATGGGTCTGTTGTGAGAGACTCTCATTGAATAAGTTTGTAAAGTCGGAGAGCGCACCAAAAAATATTCCAGACAATAAGTTAGCGGTCGAACCCCTGCACGAGAGATGATCGCAGATATGGCATGACTTGGGTTCTGCCCGTTCCTATCGATCCCATTATTTTGTTGGAATCGCTTCAATAAATAATTGAGAAAAACGACAAAAAGTTAAAAAGCTATCAAAGAGAGGCAGAGACTTACCAACAGATTGGCACTCATATATGCAATCCATCCCTATTCTACCCCAATATTCAACATATAATATGAGCACAAATTATGTGTTTGTTATAGAGAATAGCATAGAGTGGCAAACAATTGATTGCATTTCGTTTAGAGAATAACCCAATAAATATGATTTCATTCAATTATGTCATACAATAAGAGAATCTTTCATAAAGTTATTACTGTTTGCGATAAGATCTGTCTTTTTATATTCAATTCATCTTGTTTTGTGACATACAATCACAAACGATGCGTACTATTGGCCTGATCAAATTATTGAGGCTTTTCTATTTCCTAAGCTTTTCGTGAATATGTGAAACAAATTTGATTGTAAGCCAAAAATATCACAAATGATAACATTATGCAAACTATTGTCGCTTAAAAGACAAACAACAACTTAATTAGTATTCGGTTTATTCCTTTTGATATAATTAATGTCAATTTAAAGCCAAATGCAGACAAAGTGTTTGAAAACAAAGACTTGTATTGATTTGTTCCGTATTATTAGTTTTTCGGGGCTTTCGTCCGAAACTCTTTTTTAGATGAGTTTGAGTTTGCATTAAAGCAATGATTCACTCAATTACGTCACACTCGCCTTTTGAGGAATAGGATCTCACTTCGGAGTAGGAGCTCTTTCTCTGTCTGACTCACAAGGATTTGAAACATTTTCACAGCTCCTGAACTATCATTCTTACAGTGAGTCGGAATGAGTGAAAATTCCCACTTGTTTTAAGGCTGATATTCTACTCACTTCTGCCATTCATACAAATATTAGATGTGAGTCACAAAGATTTCAAACACAAACAGATATATAATATTCTGTTGGAATATTCACATGAATTCGCATTTTATATGTTTCATACGAATAGACTACAGTCAGAGCTATGAATAGTGAAATTGATTCCACAATACGTTTACATTTACGATATTCTGTTTTTTGTTATTATTAAATAAAAGCGAATGTCTCTAAACCTTTATGTGACAAAAATGTGTTCTTTTGATTTAGATTTCCGATAAACCCGCGTCAGTTATATCCGGGTCCGATTGTATTGTATGAATAAATGGAACACTTTTGTATCATTCACTACTTTCAGTAGATTAAGTCCTGATGAATGTCATCCATGTTATCGCATATTCGCATTTGAATGCAATAATATTTTAATCATATTTTCTTCTGTTATTTATTCACAAAATTATTTTCAACGCAACTATTGATCTCCTTTTCCATAACTCTTACATTTCTGTTAATAAAAATGAATTTCTGTCAAAAAATTCTAAAAACATTCTAAAAAATAATAATTTTTTATGATTGTGTTTCATGTCATACGTCTATCCATTGAATTAATTATAAGTTTGCATAAGTTTTGCGATCAATAATTTGCCTTTTAATGAAAATTATAATTCAATTTATTTTGAATTTCTTCGAATTTGAAAAATTATTTTTTTAAATCTCTAATCGAAGAGCTAATTACCAAGTTAGGCTTATCAAATCTGGCTGTTTGTCATTGACATAATTTTCTAAGTTGCCTTTATTAACTTCTTCAACAATGTTTGTTTTGGATTCTAAATTTAATCAAAGTAAATAACAATATTGTTGAAAGGAATCATGAAAATTGTTTCTAAATTTCAATATCGGATTTCGCTTTCATTTATATATTGTCTATATTTGAATAAAATATATCTACGATTCTAGAGTTTCCCAAAATTTAAAGAATAAAATGCAATTCATTCATGAGTTGGCTTTCAATTCGGATTTGTTTGTTATTAAGGATACAACTCTGAAATATTGATAGAACTGAGAGCCCAGTCGTATAGTTCTGTCCGATATTTTAATACTTCAATTCCTGAGTTGAAACTTCAATTCGTAAAGTAAACGATTTTGAAGACAACTTATTTGATATTTTAATCAAATATATATTTTTCTGACAAACGTTTATAAAAAAGCAAAGAAAACATCAAATTTGGAATAATATTTGTGAAGAAAAGTACAGAAAATACTGATTTGAAAATAAAATATATGTTTTCTTTAAAACAATTTCTTTTCTCTCAACTGATATCTGAGTTACAAAAAAGATATGCGACTCTTGTGTTCAAACTTTGTGTTGAAATTTATGGCACTTGAGACCAGACTTATGATTCCAGTCCAGGCTTAGAACCTTTATTTTTCACAGATTTTAACCGCTTATCACTTCATATCTCTTGAAAACAATTATTTTTTATAACTGTTATTATTTTTAACTTTTTTTCTTGTAAGAAATGTATTATTCACTGAAATAAATAAGGAAAAACTGTTTTCAGAATTTTTTCGACTTTGATACTAAATTCTTTATCCAATTGTAAAAACACGAAAAGTTGTTTATATATAAAGAATTTCGTAATTTCTTAAGGAATCCTAAAATCAATTTCAGTCGATTGAATTCAATCGATTTTTTTCGCACAAAAATAGAAAATTCAAAACTAAATTTCGAATGGATTTTGATTCCAACTCTTTTGGAAGAAAACATATTTTTCATTCTGGAGGCAAATCTTTGCAAATGCCAGTCATTTACAGCATATGTGAGCCAAATGTTCGTTTAAAATGCAATACAATTTTGCCAGAGTTCTGATTGTATGTCTGTCCTCACACTTTACTTGCTTTACATGAGTTTTTCATTTCCGTTTTCATTTTCCTTGGATATAATTTCGTAAAATTTCGTAAAATTCTGTAGAAACTATTTTTATATGCTTTCAGTGGCTCTAAATTTATGAGCACTTTAGTTATATTTATGAATAATTTTCAGAACTAAACTTTTTTTAGTCAACATTTTTATCAGATATAATACTCGTGTATTACAAAAATTCAAAATGGATTTTTGAACCCTAATAAATCTAGTTCAAGAATACATGAATATTTCCGTTTAAAAAATACACTTGTACAAAATGAAATCCAATCTATAAATCATGCCAATGAATCTTGATCCAAGATCCAAGGCCCAAAAATCTTGGTTAATCAATCAATAATTATAATGAAAGGAAAACATTAAAAAACTGTACTTAACTGCTGAAAAAACAGCGAAAAGGGCAGAATAAGAGACGTCTACTAAGACCAATAAGTTTGATAAGCTTTGGCCAATCCTGGAAACTCTTTGATATATATATTCTCCTTGATTCACTCAAAATGATCTAGTCATGCTGCTGATTACTGGTTGTAGGCAAAGATATATAGCTGAAAACAAATTGATACTAGAATATCTCATGTGATAAATATTAGATTAATACAATTCACAATAATTTAGATTAGAATGGTTGTGATGACATAATTTTTTATATTTGAAAGACCAAACTCACCAAAATCCGATCTGATCCGTCTCTCACTGTCCAGTGTATGGTTGTTGGCCGAGGTCTGTTCCCTCAGACCTGTGTGCTGATAAAGGAAGCTATTAGTCTCAGAAACAAAATTTTGTTCACAAAATCTAATAATTAATACCGCAGTTAGCGGTCAAAAAACAAGTTGTCCAATCTTATAAAAATGTTTGGGAGTTTAATCTTTCAAATATATAAAACATCACAATTTATTTCGAATTTCATACAATTTTGGATAATTGTCTGTTCAATTTTGTTGTGTACATCAAATAATTAAATATCAAGTATCCTGTATAACCAAAAGATTCAGCTTAGCATTGAAGCGATTAAAGACGACAATGGATTACACCCCTGGCTATGATCGGAACCGATTTGTCAAGGATTCAGAAGAATTGGATGACTTCACGTGCGTTATATGCAATGGTGTTTTCATTAACCCAGTTGTCACTAACTATAGGTTTACTAATATTTGTCTAAAAATATTTCTGTTTTTTTAAATTAATAAAAATTGATTTTAAAATTCAATCTAATATTTATTATAATTGTGCTTGTTTTTTTGTATGTGGCGCCTAATGGCACTCATTGTATTGTAGCTTGCATTGTAACTTGGGCTGTGCCGCGTTGAAAGCCCACGGAATAAGTTTGCAATTAACGGTTACAGGCGAAACAGCCTATCATCGTGCAGCTAGAGCAATAACTCAGTCCCTTGTAGCACGGTTGGGTATTACCGTTATAATTGATACAATAAGCGACTTTCCAGCCAGGTGAGAATTACAGCGTTATACGTGCTAACAGAGCCATATATCTTCAGAGCAGCCCATCCGGAACATTTTGCTGAAGGTAATTTGATTTAATTCAAAAATTGTAAAATATACATGAATTGTAACTGTAAAGAGGCATAAATTTGTATGTCTCATATACCTTCCCTCTGGCAACTGGAAAGACCAAAGAGGAGTTGACCACAAAGAACAACTTTTTAAAGACTTTAATGCTGATTACATGAATTATCAAGCAATCATTTAATCTCAATCACCAAAGTTTTGAACTATGGATTTTAGAAAAATAATTGAGCAAATAAAATATCTTGATTAACTGTATAATCATCTTTTACAGTTTTATACTAGGTTAAAATATAAATTGGATTTGAAATAAAGACTTGTTTGATATGAAATGCATTTAAAAATCAGCATAAAGATCTTGATCAAGAATTTTGACTAAAATCAATATCAAGATCTTCATAAAGAATTTGCATTTTGAATAAGTCATAAGAAATTGTGATCAGAAACAAAGTCTATCTCACAATCGATCAATCAATCATTGAATTCGTTTAATTAAAACATTTCTGTCGACAAACTGTTATTTCAAATGGATTGCAGTCATCGTTCAAATTATTCACTAATTATAAAAATGTCGCTCAAAGTAGTGATCGATAGAGTTATGACAACGACTCTTATATTATGCTTTAATTCCATTCCCTTTTCTTTCATCTGAAAAATACAATTTCTTTTTGGAATTATATGGAATCAATTGATGATACTTTCAGATCTTCACTTTTTCTCTCTGTTTGCACAAACATTGAGTGAAAATAGCTTTAGTTTTTTATTAGTAAAAACATGGTTTTTGCTGCACTTCAATCACATAAATGAAATTGAATTGAAGCAAAAGTGAGCGAGTAGAAGCCAATACTCGTCATTTGCAGTTGAATATGAGTTAATCATTTAATCTAAATGCTGAACACTTGGACATCAGTCCGACTGTTTATTTTCGATGATATGTTATTTCATGAAATAAAACTTTTGTTTGAAATTTTCTTTTAATATTATTGAACTCCTAAAAGGCAGTGATTTGTATTAATATAATGTTAGGAAAGCACTCAACACATCATTATTCAAATATGAGTCACGGAATGTATGATCTTTTTTGGATCAAAATATTCAAAGCCTATCACTTATTCTTTTTATGTCTGGTTATCGATATTATCCGATGAAATGATTCAATTGCTTTGAACTTAGCGTTTATTGAAAGACAATAGCTTTTAGTCACTCAATATTTCACTGATTTTGTTAAGACATTTGGTTGGATAGTCTGATATTGAGATTTGAGAGTTGCCTTCACTTCCAAATCATTTTATAAGAAAAGTGACTAAAACCTGAAAAATTGATAGATTTGAGCAAAGATTGGCTTAATATTGGATTTAATCGATAATATTTGTGTCTGAAAGGGCGTCGGCATTGACTGCCAAATGACATGAGGAAAGGCATTGAAAACTATTGAATATATGATACCTCTTGTGTTGAAATACAGAATTCTTGTTTCCTTCCAAATCGATTAAAATATTAGAACTCTTTTCATTGGATTTACTTTTCTAAATGACAAAAATCATTGCTATTTACTGCTCCTAATTGTTGTAAAATGTATGACATGGGAAAAATCGATTGATTTGATCTTTCAGAGTCATTAGCTTCAGGATAAATGATGTTTTATCGTATTAGAGGATCTGATTCTGACATCCATTTCACAAAATTTTGCTTAACATGAAATAAATGACAAAAATTTTCAGGACTTAAGCTAATTTTATATTTGTTCCCATCTAATTAAGAAATATGTTCTTGTTAAATCATTTGTCATTTTATTTAAATTACAATAATTTTAAAAGTTTTTCGTCAAAGAGTTGTCTTTTAAATACATATCATTTATCCTGCAATTCATGCGGAATCCCCTCTCTATTAGTTTGAAAATCTAGTTTCTATTTCTTTGTATTAAAATATTTCATTTTTCAATTCAACAAATTCTTAAACATTAAAATTCGTGTAATTTAGAAAAGAATATCAATTTTTAATATAAATTCACTTTAATGTAAAGGAACTGAATATTCTTTGATAAATAGAAGTCGAATCAATTTGTATGAGTTTTGCAAATATGATAACTTATTATATGTTATTATATATAATATTCATATTTAAATGATTAATGAGTTATTTATCGGAAAGAAGTTCGTTGTCCTCGAGCATTTCTAGGAATCACTTCTTCTCCTCTTTCAATGCGATCTAATGATCTAATATTTGTTCAATTTTTTATCCATCAAATAATAATGATGTCTTCTCTGTCTTCTTTTTAAGTCTTTCGGATACTTAGTCTAAGGGCATACATAATAGAAAAGAACCGGGTATTTAAGGAATCGACAAAACATTAACTCCGAGCCATTCATTCATTTATTGGAGTTTATTCTAATGTAAGACTAATTCAATTAAAATGTTTTGTCAGACAAAGCTCTTCGTCCAACTCTTTGGAGAATAGACTGAAAATCGATTGCTCACAAAGCGTTTGATATGTATTTGAAAAGTCGAGTAAATTATAACATGATTTGCACATTACTTCATAAATATTTACTGATATGGACTTCCCTTAAATTAAAACAACAATAAAATATATTACAGAACCTTTTCTGGAAATTTTCTGATAACAAACCTAATGGACAATAAATTCACTTTGAATTTAACATCTTATAAATTATGCAATCAATTGATATATTCTTGGATTATTGTGAATGTCATCAATGGTATTGTCAATTTGTTTTGGTAATCCTAAATTGCATGAATGGCTTCAGTGTGTGATTGACCTGAAAATTGGAATAACTTTCGTTTGGTCTCTAATTTTAAGTCAATTTTGGAAAAAAAGAGAAATGTTTCTGTAATTTATCAAATGGTAATCATTTAGAGTCTCATAGAATGTCATGTCTGAGTCAATCCACAAACAGAGCTGATGGAGCAACTTTTATAAGTGCTGTTCTTCACTACCCAGTGCTGGTACTTCTTTGTGATTTATCACTGACTGGACTTAAAATATAACTTTGAAGTGAACTTAAGTCAAGAAAACTGTTGGGAAATATTAATTTTTGAAAGTCAAGTGTCGCTTAGGATTTATTTTTGTCGAATCGAAATGCATTGAAATGATTGCGAATTGCAGTCTATTTATTATTTCCAACACAAGTGTAGACAGAAATGAGAAAAATGTCCAAACTTTGCATTTTTTAAAAACTGGGAATTTAAATTGATTTTCGTGTGAAACCAATTATGAAGTAATGATTTAATGAACCTTTTTTACAAAAGTTGCTGACATTTACACTAATGAATAACAAAGTCAAATATTTGCTTTCATTAGTTATTTATTGTAACATTAATTGTCAAACAGTTTAACACTACAAATGTTTTCTTTTGATTTTATCTTTTTATATGAAATTTCAAATGGTGATGGATGTTATCAACATTCAAATGAACATTTCAACAGAGATTCTAAAAATAATTTCGTTTGATTGTCACTAAAACTTTCGATAGTTTTTGTCTTCCGATTCAACAAATTATTCAGAAAGAGTTGTGTTTTGTTTCAACAATTAGTGATTCCATAGATGTCTACCAAATAATTAGATTATTGTCTTCACTTGCCAATTGTTGTCCAAATAGTTGTGGTCATCTAGCATGAATTATGATGTGTGGAACAATAGTTGTGTTGAATCCCAATAAACCCAATAATAATATAATTCTCTATTTATTGATTTTATCTAAAAATCATGTTTAAAATTCAGTGTCCAGTAAAGAACACGAATGTAAAAACACCTTCCATTAGCGCCTAATTATAAACAGGGTTCAATACAAAATCAAAACTAAGAGTTAGTGTAAAAGCTGTGATAAATGTGAAATATTTGGTTTAAAGTCAAAAGCGATTGATAATGGATTGGAGCGGAGGTCACGTTACAGATTACGATCCCAATCGTGCCGTTGTTTCACATAAATATTACTGAATATTCCTTTTATACGTCATATCTAATAATCTTGAATTATGGGTTCATCTACCATTAAACGAATTAGAAACCTGCAGATTAGTTCTGCTCAGATTTAGCTGAAAAAAGTTTCCTGTAAATTTTTCAAGCTCTCATTTTTCTCTTAAAATTTATTTATTTTTAAGAAGAAAGTAATGAACAAAATTGAATCTGAAATATGAATGAAAGTCAGTTTCGACTCTTCAAAGAACAGACAAATGTTTTCTTTTATGATTTGAGTTATAAATCCTAAGAAAAAAGTGAAATGAGGTCTGAAAAGCAGAGAATATGCTCTGCTCTCCAAACAAAGAGCAGGTGTTCACAAAAAAATCTCTGTTTAATTCATTGTCTTTCGGCAGAAAAAGTCATGAAATAGTGATAAAAGTTGGCCCACAAACAGACTTAAGATATATTTGTTTTCCGATTACTATTCGATTTTCTGCTCTAAAATTTCAAAACCTTTTGATTTTTCAAAATATTATTTTCTAAATAAAAATCCATTAAATAAGGTTTTGCCAGAAAAGCTTTGGCCTAAAAGAACCGGCTTAAATTTATTAGAAAATTCTGATTAAAGTAAAGACCCATTGTTTTAAAAGTTAACATTTCGGGGGTAATATCCATAACAGAAGTTCACTGCATTTGCATAATTAAATTCTGGGTATTATTGACTTCAGAGAAGTAATTGATGTTAGGCTGGGGTGGAGTACAGTCCGCCAAAAGATGTTCATATTTTGGGAGAAAACACCCAAAATATCATTATATTCTATGGCTTACTGCAGGTTAGGGTCTATTCCAACAATTCAATCATAAATTAGATTCACTAAAGTCTATAAATAATTATTTAATACTTTATTCTGTGTTCTCTTCTAAATCTGAGTCTCAGACATATTATTTCATCCCCTTTTTTATAACACTTTTGTTAATAATAAAATAGGAATGCCCAAGCTCTTTACCATTTCCAGTCGGAACTTATTGCTGGACAAATATATCTCAGAGCTTCAACAAATGACTCAGTTGATGTTTTCAAAAACTTGCTTAAAATAACATTGAATTGAAGAGAGCCTTTAACTAAGATTTATAGATCTTGCACATTATGCTAAGAGTAATGACTGAAATGCAATTTTAAAGTACTTTGCAACTTCTATTATATTCAATCACTTCTTTATCAGCTATATTTTAGTTCCTAAGGTAAAATGTTCTTACGCATATATTGATAGACCAGTTTATTTTTGAAAATGTTGTTCCAATATGTCTGTTCTGAAATGCGTTTTCTTAACTTCTGTGACAAATCCAAATAACAAGCAGACCTTCTTTAGATTTTACTATTAACAACTCATTATGGCTTTCAATTCAGATCTAATAAGTAAAGAATTAAATAATGAGATATAATTAAATTATGAGATTTTTAAAGAGCTTGAATCCAATACTACTGTAGTTTTGCCAATTATTTTCCTCCTTTGCACTATATTTGAATGCACTTGATATAAAAGAGATATTTGAATCATTAAGACTTACTGATTAATTAATTAACTTTAAATAAATAACGGAAAGTATAGCTAAAAGAATGAATAATCTCAAGTGAATTGCTCTGAAGTATTGAATCAAAAGGATTGTAATTAGAATTTTATGCAAATAACCAAATTCAATGACTTTTCATATCAAATAAAATTTTAAGCTAATAACTTAATGAGTGAGGTTGAATTATAAAATTTTCTTAAAACTAATTTACTCTTAAAACACTTATCTTTGTTTAAATTATATTTGCAAGTTTCATTTTCCTAAATTAAATTAAAAACAGATCCACTATTTTTGGTCGAAAATTTTATCTGGATTTTCAAAGTTTTATATTTTATTCGAAAAAAAAAATCTTTTTATATATAATATAAGCTAATAATTATAAGTTAAGTAATACTTATATCATATAAGTTATACAAATTGTTTAATTAGTCTTTTGTAAAATTTCTTTATATAATGATTAGTATCAACTGAACAACGAATTAATGATTTACGAGAAAAATAATATATAAATTCAATTAATTGCACAGTTTTTGGAGGTTTTGTTATTCAGACTAAAAGAGAGATAAAATTCATACAAAAAAAGATCGGAAAAAATTATATTAAATTAAATATGATTTTAAATGATATTAATGTATATTATCTTAAATAACAGACAATATATTTATCGCTAAGAATGAAGACTGAATTCGAGTTAAATATGTTTTGTTTGTAAATATTTATCGAAAGAGTAAAGACTGCTCTCAAACCAAATGACATGAATATTATTCTGGGAATGAAAAACAAATTCAGCGTCAAATCCAGTGCAGCCTCTTTTGGCACAAATCGTTTAATTTAGTCTAATTTTTAGGACAGATTCAGTCATTTGTTTTTTAAGGCAAATTCGTTGTGTTTTTGTTGCTTTTCTTTTCATTTGTTCCAAACAAATGCTAAGTTAATGCCAAATGACATTCACTAAGAATTTAATTATATTTTGCAAACCATTGGTTAAAGAAGTCCTCCAATCGATTAAAAGTAAGTCTTTACACAAAAACACAAAATTGAAGTCAAAATATTCGCCAAATTATCAAAAAAGACTTCATTCGAACGAAAAAAATATTAAATTAATTTGCTTTGAGATTATTTTGTGAACTAATTTCAGGCATTGGTATCACTGTTTGCCGCCATAAGTGGGGTTCTTAAATGTGGTGGTGGCCTGCTTGAAGATCGGGTTCTCCCCCTATCAAACAAATTCAGATACAATTAGTTTTGGAGATAACATATTGGAAGGGATACATACGGTGTCCCACTTGGCCATCATTCTCTCCTTTTCAAACTTAGCGAACTCTCTTCTGTCGTGAATTGTTGTCAAGAGTTTCCAAATAAGAAGAAGAGCCAAACCGATCAGAACAATGCCGACAATGACACCGATAACAATGGCCAGAACGTCGACGGGTTCGGGGCAGTCTTTCGTGTTCTGTGCGATCACGTAAATGAGATCGTCGTTTTCGTCGTATTTGTATTTGAATTGGAATTTGCAGTCGTCGTCGTCGATGAAGACACAGAGCTGTTCCTTCTCGTCCTCATTCACATTAAACTCAGACGTTCCGATTGGGTTAATACTGCATCGATTGCACTCCTCCTCACTTAAAGGCCCGCTTTGATGGATACGGCACTGAACGCACTCTTTGTATGCCTCGCATTGAGATTTACAGGTGGGACAGTCCTCGCAGTACTGTCCTGTATATTGTTCATCGCCCTGAGCCTCACATTTACAAATACCACAATCACATTTTCCTCTTCCATTGCACTCCTTTTTAGTTTTGGGGTCAATACAGTCGTTGTTTGACTTCTTGCAGCTGCAGTCGGGTCCAACCCAGTCGTCATTGCAGTTACAATTTCCGCAGACACACTGGCCGTGGTCCGGACCACTGCATACTTTGCCATCATATCGATCACAACTGAAATTATCGCATTCGCAGTACTTTCCGGTCACCTCTTCTGGTGCTTCACGTTTATAGCACTCGCATTCACCACATCTATAGAATAAAATATTCATTTGATTGGAGGACAAATTACGATAATGGACTGACCTGCAGGCGCCTCTTCCCGAACACACTTTAGTGTCATTGCCTCTAATACAGGATTGTTCTTCCTCTGCGGGATTGGCCTCTTTGGCGTCACACTCACAACGACGACCATAATAGTTGCCATAACAGGAGCAGATACCGCACTCATAAGTGCCCCGGTTTTCACAGTCGATGCTATTTGGCTGTTCATTCCATGGCTTCTCGCAATCGCACTCACATATCATTTCTAAGTCGATGTAAAGGGCATCGTTCAGACCGACCGGATATATCAGAATCGTTTGATTCCATTCGTTAGGATTGCGCGGACAGGACGTCACCTCTATTTTAGCCTCGAATGTCACGCTATCGCCCACATGAAGTCCTTTACATATCTTTGTCTCTTCTCTTTTCCCATTCAGACACGAAGAGTAATAAGTAATCTTCACGTTATCGGTGGCGTTGTCTTTCAATTCGACAGCAGATGTAATCTTAAGATATTCGTCCTGGATCAGAGTCACAATATTTGACGAATCGTTTTCCAGTTTACCGGCAGTCGAGCCTTCAATCAAAGGATTCTGTCCTTCGGCTAATTGTCCGTAAATATTGACCTGATTTGCGGTAACGGCGAATATGACATTCACGTGATGTTCTTTGACTTTGTGATTGATCTGACTAATAGATGGATAGTCTTGGGTTGTACTCTCTGTGTAGAGGCCAGACCTATCTAAATGGCAATCCCCATCGTTGGGCTTAACAATTCCTCCTAACTTTCCGTCTCCGGCGTAATGGAAACCGGAATCAGTAGAAAAGACTAACATTTTTCTGGACTTTTCCCTCCAACCGATTTCATTCTTGCAAACAATTGCTTGCATTATAGCGTCGAAACCACCCTCCGGTGCGTCTAAGTTGCCTGATATTCGAGTAGCGGCCACTTTATTGACGAATTCACTGGAGTCAGTGTCCAACTTCATGTGATTCTTAAAGCCATAAGGAGCTGCACAACCAGTACAGGGCTCATCCAATCTGTACTCAAACAAATCGAACAAAAATGAGACCAACTTTAGTAGAAATTAGTGAAGAAATGCCTTACTTTTCCCGAACTGTACTGACATAAGGCATAACAACCTTATCGACAAACGAACCGAAACCGAGTCTGAAATTGGATGTAATTTTCCTCATATTGATGGCCAACTGATTACCCAATTGGGCCAACTTTTCTTTATCGTCTTCCATAGACTTAGACAGATCCATGAGATAATAAAGGTCAACTGGATAGTCCAGTGCTTGCTTGAATGTGATGTGCACACTGTAAGGCAGGTTAGGCCTGAGCCGCAAATGCACTCTTTGTGGCCTCATTTGAATCGGATCGCTGTCATCGGAAGTCTGGTTTGACAGGTCTTCGTTCTTCGTGGGTGTGAATGAAGGGCCGGGGTAAAAGATGGAATCATAGCAGCCATGGTCTGACAGCCGGTTTGTGTAATCACACCTGTGGTAACTGAAGTTACCTCTCTTATAACACCACCCACAATGTGGGCTGGCTGTTATGCATTCACTACATGTCTCTTTTGATGTGCAGGGATTCAAGTCATCGTTTTTTACTGTTTTCAGTCATAATTCAAATAAAATAATAATAATAATCAATAAGTATTTGATTGACAGACAATTCTATTGACGGAAATTGTTTGAAATAATTTCCGTTTTGAGTGAAAGAAATAATCACTCAATTGAGAGATTGTCAATGGATTGGCACTTACTTTGAGATAATGTGGCAGTGATTAGGTATAACAATATGACTAATGTGTACAAGATATTCATTGTTGGTATAATTTGTTTATCTAAGTGTTGATTATTACAATTATTAATTTTCGATAAATTTTATGAAATCATAAATTTTGATGTAAAAGAAGTTTCGCTGAATTGAAATCCAATTTCCTGTAAATAAATCAGATTTTTCTTCTTTAGTTATTTCTTTGGTTACCTTTAGTTAGAATTTATGACTTAAATAAAGTTTTTATTTCACCGGAAGTTTGATTGAGTCATAGAAAGAGTTGCCAAAAGCGGTCTGTGGGCACAGATTGAATGGGATTGGATTGGATGGGTTGGTGTTCTTGTTTTGTTAGTTTTCACAACTGTTTTGCATAATTCTTAGATAAAACATAACATTTAGTTTGTAATCGCATTAATTCCGTTTGAATTTAGGGTCAAATCCAATAGAGTCCAAAAACAAATTCAATTGAAAACTTAGTGGAAATCTATTCAAATCTATTGAATGTTTTGTTTAGACGGCAAACAAAATGCTTTCTCCTTCTCTAAACAAACCCAGAATCTATGAATCTTTATTGGACTCAGTCTGGAGTGAGAACTGACAGAGCGATGAGAGGGGATCGACTAATGTGAGGGTTAAGGTTAATGCCTTATGGCTTCAATAAACTGAACAGAATTTTGTGACCCAATGAGACGAAAATCAGTTGAGTCCTTATTTGCTACAAATCTGGACTTCCGTCTGGACTACACTTGTGGTCAAATGCTTTTGACAACTCTCTGAACAACTTTTGACAAACTCTTCAGTAAGTGTTGTGGCGACAAAACTCAACTCAAGCAAAGAGTTTGAGTGAAAGTCTGCCAACAAAAGTATATTTGAATTTTAAACCTAAATTCAATGTTTAAAATAGTCTCTTTCGTGACAAAAACAATTAGGTTTTACTTGTTTTCAAACAGAACTAATTTCGTGGACTACTTTTAAAAAAACTGATCAAGACGCTTTAATTAAAAATCTAGTTTTTTTTACTCTTTCAGAACTATATTTATGTGTTTGAAGACAAAACTTATTTATTCGAATAATTAATGAATTTTAAAACAAAACGCTTGAAATTAGAGGCACTAATGAAACGGAATATGAGTTTAATGAAGCGATTCATACGTTTCGTGCTTTGGATGAGTTTGTTATATAAAAACCAATAAAACAATTAATTGAAATTTACTTTTATGATAAAAGCTGTCACTTATTTTTGATGGAAAATCATAATTCATTGAATTTTCCCGGCTATTAATAAATGCTTTTATAATAAATGGCAAAAAATAAGTGTTTATCAAATAGTAGTGAAAATAAGCGAAACTAATAATTAGTATTTTATATGCTTTTCAGTCAATTCTTTGATATTAATGTGAGAAAAGTGTAAAACAATCGATAAATAAATTGATTAAAACTTGTCAATAGTTATCATTAACTATGAAAACACTGAATCCAAACAAAGATTTGATGGGAAAATCGGTTAAATATTTATAATATAAACAAAAACCATATGAAAATCTAATCATAAGTTTAAAAGTTTTGAATAAATACTTACCAAACATTAATATGAGATTCAATTGAAAACAGAAAAAATATTAAGGAGTTTATGTAGGGATGAGTCAAACAGATGTTGAAAACATTGCAAATTATATGAAATACACAATAGTTTTGGTCAAAAAAGTCATCTCTAATGATGAGTATTGCTATTAATTAACTGATTTTGTAAATAAAATAATTTTAAAACTAAAATAATTGAATTAAATTAAATAAATTGTTGGATCAAATCATTTCATTTATGGACGAAACGAATGTTGTTTTGAAATGTTATGCAAAAGCAGTGCATCTGAGAGACAGTCAATGGATATTAAGCCGAGATTTTTAAGGCGAACCCAAACACAGCCTCTAAAACAGGCCTTACTTTATATGGAGTGAGTCTTCAAAAGGGGATTCAAATTAAATTATGTCGAGCTCTGGAGGATGTCTTGGAATCACTCGTTGCCCGTTTGATCATCAGATGGTAGGCTCACGACTGCCACTCAATTGAATACAACTTTGAAAACATCACAAAAGTCTATGAATTGGAATATTTATTGCAAACACTTTTCAATGTTTTACATGAATTTAAGTCATTCCTCTTCAATAACTTCTGTTCCAATCAATTGCTTATCATTTGTTTATTAAATTCTTTGACAAAATCACTCAATTATTGCCAAAACTTATCAGTAATTATGATATGAACAAAGTTCTTGATAAATTAATTCGGATTCAATTCGGAAACAATTTATTAAATTCCTTTACATTCAAAATGAGTGGCATTTCTGCAGATTTGAGCGGTTTGTCCACAGAACTACTTAACTGAATAACTGAAAACTAATGATAACTTTATTATTCAAAAGATATGCGAAAGCCTTATGGTTCTGAAGAGCTCAGACTTCTTGAAGACAGTCTTCCGACCTCTAATCCTTTCAAACTGTTCCACATTTGGTTCGAAGACGTCAAGACTTGTGGCAAAGTATATGAACCAAATGCCGTCTGTTTGGCCACAAGTGATAAGTAATTATTAAAATTATCTCAAATCCAGGCATTTATCTGATGACTGAGTTATTGTATGATTGCTTAGAAACGGTCGGCCCTCAGCGCGAATGGTTCTCCTCAAAGGCTATGGTATGGAAGAGGGCTTCAAAATATTCACTAATTATGAGAGCCGTAAAGGACAGGAAATGGTGAATAAGACTCACAAATATATTCAACTTAAATATATTAATCATTATATTTAACTAAAATTACTGTTTAAGACGGAGAACCCGAACGCATCCCTTCTGTTCTATTGGCCGGTCTTAAACAAACAGGTCCGCATAGAGGGAAGGGTCGAAAGAGTATCAGAAGACGAATCAATTCAATATTTCGGACACAGACCCCGCGCCAGTCAACTTTCGGCCAGAATTAGTCAACAAAGTCAAGCCGTTGAAAGTCGCGATGAATTAGTGGAGCGCTACAAACAGGAAGACCTTAAATTTCCAAACCAAGTACCAAAACCTGACTTTTGGGGCGGTTTCCGAATTATACCCAAACAGTTTGAATTCTGGGTCGGAAATACAGACAGACTGCACGACAGAATCAAATTCTTCAAATTAAGTGATGATCAAACCGCCGATGGAAAGATAACTAAACAGGGGGAACAGGAGTGGGTATATCAAAGACTACAACCATAGATCACAAAACATTTGACAAAAGTTCAAAAAAGTCAAAAATATTTATGGCTTTAATAATAAGACAATAAAATTATTGTATTTTTTCTCATTTTTTATAACAAATATTAATTGAATTCTTTTGTTTCGTTACCTTAAGAATAATCATTAAAATCAGGAAAAATGTATTGCGATTTACTATCACCCGTTTGTGGATTAACTCCGGAGTTGGTGGTTTCGTTTGGTTCAGTGGCGGGGAACCGAGCCAACGAATCACTGGCCAAATTGGTCACTCGTTTTCGAATGCGTTTAATTTGTTTCAATCTTTGAACCCAATTGGAGACGTGTTGTGTCTGAGTAGTTGTGGCCGATTGGGCGCCGCTGTATACCATTGACCCCAACTGAGTGGACAAAACAACTCTTAATGCAATGAAAGTGATCGCAAGTTTGACTTACATTGGCGTGAAGTGCCAGTTGTCTGACATAAACCGGGAGAGCGTTGTCTGAAAGCATTTGTGAGTCGTAGTGTCCGATCAGATCCAAGAAATCTGAAGAATCAGTAAATGTCAGTAAATTTTGGTGACATTAGTGTCAAAAGAGGGTTACCGTCTTTCGCCTGAATCATAACCAAATTACTGTTGTATTCATATGGAGTTATGACAACAATCGCTTGAATGAACTGTCCATCGCCCTATTCGAGGCAATGGTCAAACATTAGGATCACTTCAAAGCAAATTCAAGACAAATGAGTCAAACCTTAATTGTTTGCAAATTGACTGTCGATCCGCTTTCGTTATACACAATACAAACGAAATCGTTTCCGATGTGTCTCTTCTTGTTGTTACAGTTGGGATCGGTGTCCACTTTGGTGGGCATAAGTGTTGCCACGTGAAAGATCACTTGTATGAGGTTGTCTTCCCATGCAATTGCGTACTTGCCATCCTGTCCTTTCACATCAAGCCCTCCAACGTATGACACCTGAGAGTCGGCGTCTTCCAAACGAATCATTTTTCCCAAACCCCTTAAAAACTGAATATAGCGCACAGAACCGAAAAGATTTGACCAAATGGCAGTCTTATCCTTTGCCTGATCAGGTCCTACATATAAGACTCCGAGCTTATGTGTCTCATAGGGTGTGATTCGGTCCAAATTTTTTAGGGAACGATCGACGGCTTCGTTTTTAGATAAAAGAATTGGTTTTGTTTTGTCGTGAGTTTCAAAGTCTTTTTTAGTCCGAATTTCGGGACATTTGTCTTCAATCATAGAGTTATAGAAGAGCTGAAGAAATACGAATTTCGGACACAAACCACTAGATTTGGTCAATGAATACGGGGATTCGACTTCTTTGCTTAGCCGTCTGTTAAGGTTGGCGGGACTCATCACAGATATGGTGTGCACCCGATCTCTGGGACCGGTCATAGATTCAGCTTCATTTTTGTTCCGCAACGGTTGCTTCTGGGAATTGTCAACAGAATTGTCTCTCGAAAGTTGTCTTTGAGACGAGAAATCGAAATTAGATTCCAAATCATTGCTTCGAAATTCTTTTTTGTCTAAAAGTCTTGTTCTGAAGTCAGACCTAATTCGACTGCCAAATGATTGGGCTCTTGAAAGTGTCGCCACTGGTTGGAAAGGACTCGTTCTGATCGGATGAGCCAAAGGTGACTCAACCGGTTTGAAAAGATATTGATTTTCAGTTCCGTTTTGAATATTAAACGGATTAATTGAATTATTTGGAGAGTCGTCCGTTTGTGGACTAGAAGTTCCTCTATTGAACACATCGTTTTCAGTTTCATTCAACTCCAAACTGCTGTGTTTGCTATCGCTTTCAAACTGCATGTCCGTCAGGGGCTCCACAGACGGCTCACGAGTTCTGTTTGGCCGCAACAATGCCGTCAAATCGGGTAATTCGTCCGGAGGTGAGGAAGAGTAGGGAAAGTTTCCTAAAGAGTTCTGAAGGCGAACTATCCAAGAACTGACACCAGTGGGTCGTCTGATTAGTATCTCAGCCCATCCCTGACACCAACAGCTGCAGTGTGGGGTAGTTTTGGAGGTAAGAGAACTTGCTTTTTGTTGATATGGCTTTAAAAACGAGTCGTCATAAGCGCCGGACGGCAAACGAGTAGATTGCGGCCGAGGAATGTGTCCAATCTCTGACTGATGTCGTCTTCGCGAAGAATTTTTATCGCTATCTGAAGATGCGTTCGAATGAGAGCTTTTCGATTCAAACGATGACTGAAAAACTTCACTATTTGTTTGTAAGTCTTCAACGAATAAGTCGTTATTCTCGTCATTGCGGCACATATTCAGACATTTTTCACATAAACCATTAGAGACGGCGCGCGAACCACAACCACTGGTTGTGATTGTTATCAATTTATGGCCAACAATCCAGGTCTCACTTTTAGAGCGATCAAGCAATGGCTCTACCATTGGTGACTTGAGTGGAACTGTAGAACACATACCGAAAGTATAAGAAGCCAACATATCCATACAGGTCTCGACCAACTCGTGACGGAACTCTTGAAACTCATTCTCGTTACCCAATTGGCTGGAGTGCGATATTGAGTCACTGCTAAAGGAAAACGAAAAGTGTGAATGCGATGAGTGGGGCGTTGAGGGCAGAGGTGGAGGGGATGACTGCAACGACAGGCGTGCCTCCAGTCTTGGGTTGAAAGTGAAAACCAAAAACAGGACAAAAATAAAAACGCGAAGAAAAACAAAAACAAATTAAAAACTAAATCTAATTAAAGAAAAGAACATAAAAAATGAGTCTAACTTTTTGTGGTTAAGTGTCTGATCGGCGTTCAAACTACTGCTCCGAAGACGCTGTGCGTCAGAGTAGGGATTCGAATGGTTCAGTTCTTCTTGAATGACATTCGTTTGTAAACCCTTCAAAATAGTCAGTTGTAATGAATTTTGAAACTTGAAATAAACCTAGGTATTACTTTGATTATAAAGGGAACGATTGGTTTACGGCACGGGAGTCGACACTTCAAAAACCAAATGGCGATCACTCTGTGGGCCAACGCAACCGTATATTCGTTGAATCTATCAATTATTCAATTTTATTAAAAAATTAATAATGAATTAAATTAGAAACAAACTTAAAAGGGTTGGTGTAGGGCAGAGCTATGGCAAACACACTCATGTACTGATCCATTGTAAAGCTCTGGTATAGACGTGGAAAAAGAATAACATCTAAAAGTACAAGAAATTCATTAAATTTTATAAAACGTTTAAAAAATTCAAATTCAATTACTCGAAAGAAATTCTAATTTAGGTATTGATAGGGGAACGGTAGCCGAGATTTTTGAAAGACAAAGAAGTGCTTCGGGCAGACATTTGGCCATAGCCTCTTGCATTTCGACGGCACAGATGGTCAAAGAGAGAATGCATTGACGCAAAACACTTGTCTTCCCGGAGACTGAAACCAAACCGTTTTGCAAACACTTTATTATTAGACACTATTTTGGAGGCAATCATAATATTAATAGAAATTCAAATATAATCAATGAAATACTTGTTGTCTGAATTCGAGTTCACTTTGATATCCAATCATTGCTGAAAGGGTCGGGTAAACAAATGATTGGAAGTCGGCTTTTGACAACTTTTGATCAATTGGGAGAATGATGTTGGTCGGCATTTCGTTAATCTATGGATCAAAAACAATTGAAATCAACTGATCCTAGACTCAGACAGTACTGACCAGAGAGCAGAGAGCGTTACACAAGTCGATGGCAACCGTCGAACTTCCAGACAATAGAATGGCTTTATTTTTGAAGAATTTTGGCAAAGCTATGAGCACTAGCTTAAGGACAGTCCATTCTCTTTCGTTTCTCAAACAAATGGTCAGAACTTTGAATAAGTCTTGGAAAGAAAGTGTCCATAAATTGTTGGTATTTGGATTGACTGAATGTAATATTGGACTGGGAGGCGGCGACAACGGATTGGCCGTTTGTGGAGTTGTTGTGGCGCTTACGACTGGAGAGGCAGAGGTACTGGTGTTGGGACTCATTTGGGTTCGTTCGCAGACTATAAACAGACTGTGTTTTGGAGTATTTTCTGTTTTTGCCGTTCGAGTATAGACTCCTATTTGTCCGCTAGAGTTGGCCCGAATGCTCAGCAAGAGTTCAAATATTTCCTGTTTGATGGCTGAACCAATTTGTCCGATACATGAATTATAGTCAACACAGTTATAATGGGCTGACAGATGACTAACGATTATTTTGAACGCCTGAATGGCTATCAAACCGGGAATCGAAAATAATTTACTTTTAAAAATACCAATTAATCCCTTAATTGCTATCTTAACGTCAATGGCGTCGTTATCACTGGGAATATTGTCTTTATTACTGGCGCTGACATTATTTAGATCAAAGGGTCGTTTGCAAACCTATCCAATTGTGGGCAAAGGCTTACATTCAAGCAATTCATTTGATTATTGTCTCACTTTATCGAGAATATCGAGTAAATCCAGACATCTTTTGGCACTAACGCTATCCTTAGCAAAATCGACGACCAGTTGAACAGCTCTTTGGCGACACTCGACATCAGAGTCGTGTTCGATATTATTTAAATATGGAATTACTATCGATTCGAATATTATTTCCTAAAAATTCAAACAAATCAATATTTTTAGCCTTCAATAAAATTCTATTTTAATCTGTTTTCCAAACTTTTCTTTTAATTATTTTTGCATTCAATGGGAAGTACGCTTTTGACAGCAGTTCACTGAAAAGTTATTTACTGTAAAATTTGTTTTGTTTTTCACTTTCTATTCTAAAGATGTTTTATTCTGTGCCAAAAAACACAATAAACTGACTAAATGTTTGATTTGTTTTCTATTTCTGCAAACATTTCAATTATCAAACATCTGATCATAAAATAGAAGCGAAAAAAGAGAGAAAACAACTGAATGAGTGCTAACCTCATGAATATACCGGTAGTGTCGCACGAAATCATTGAGAATATCCAGGGCCTGGAGCCGAACAAAAGTTCTGCTTTCCTTTTTATAATAGGTTTCGATTAAATGTTTCAACGATTCGATCCAATGCTCTTTATTTGGATTTATAGACTGTGCCCTAAATTGAATCAAACGTCTGCCCGACTGCTCCTGCAATTCAAACAAACAATTGATTAAACCAAACAAATATCTTAATTATACGGAAATGACTTCCGTACAGATCGATAAAGAGAACACTTCTCCAAAATATTGAACAGTCTGTTAGTGTCACCGAAAAATTCTTTTCTATCGTTGAGTTCTTCGACAATATCTAAAAACATATGAAATTTCTTATTGAACTCATGACCAGAGTTTTGAACACAGATTTCATAATTGGAGACAATCTCTTCGCAAATGTCAAATATAAGATCCCACGTGTGGTCACTCATTGTATTCCTCTGGTTCTCTATTAGGCAAATCAAAGAAAGCGAGACCTCGAGTGCCACCGATGGATGCCTGCACTGAAGGGCACTCTTGAAGGCAGGAAGTATTGCATTCGGGCTGTGCTTTAGTGATAGTATCCTTGTCTGGTCCCATAGAGACTTGTTGAGGAAGTGAACGGCGCCGACCAATAGACTGGTGTCGTCGTGGTTTGTCTGATCATTCAATAGATATCTAAGAGTTTCGACACAGGAATGGCCCAAATATGTGACCAAAACATTTCGGAAAGTTTTCATACAAATCTCATTAAACAAATAACTGTTGACTCCTTTACACAAAACTATAACGAAATGAGTCAAAGATATCGACGGAATCATTGAATAACAGACAATGGCATCCAATATATGATAACAACTTAATAGTTCTTCATTAGCGGTCAGTCTTTTAGTAAGTGAATAGATTTTGTCAATAATGTCGGCCATTGTCTTCTGATCCATATATGAAGAATTAAATTTGATTACATTAACTAAAAGTGTCAGATATTCGCCGACAATCCTCTGGGAGTTTGACATTTTGTCAAACCATTCTATTAGAAGTGGACCGACACTGGTCTCAACATTTTCCCTATATTTGCCGTTATCTGTCAGTGCTATCACAAGCTTCAGCTTAAAGGGTATGTCTTCATCGGTAGAGTCTTTGTTGGAGACCAGGTTCCAAAAGGTAGGCCTCAATTCGGTGAGCCTTTCGGAGCGGCCACTAATCAAACACTTGTAAAAATTCCACACAATATGTCGGACTTCTTTGGGCTGTTTCTCGGGATCCAAGAGATCGGATGTTTCGGTCAGAATGTACTTAACTGAGTAGTCGACCAGTCGTTGACATTCGATGAGTTCCTCCAACTCTTTGATGGTCTTAAGTCTTGTGTTGAGCTGTGATTTGCGGCACAGATCCGACTTTTGGTCCTGAGTCAGCTCGTACTCAATCAAGTCGTGTTTGGCGGTGGATGTGGTCTGGGATGAGGAGCTGTTGTTGTGGTCGTGGTGGAGCTGACAGCCAGCGCCGACACAGCTCTGCACTGCACTCGAGTTCGATTTGAGGCCCAAAAACTTGATAATTCTTTCACCCACTCCCGAAGACATGGTTTCATTGGTCTGTCCCTGATTTCCACCGTTAAAAAACAACAAAATAATAAACTAATTGATTGATTGTCTCCTCATTTATACGAAATGCAAACAAATGTATGTTTTCAATGTAATTGATATACACTTACAGTTAAATGTATGGCAAAGACGTCTATCCATTCAATGCCTATCGTATGGCAACAGACACTTCGATCAGATGTTCACTAATCCCACAACTATTACGTCTAACCTCTCATTATTCCGTTCCCCCTCTCTCTCCCTCTCCCTGTTTCATTTTACCATTTTGATCACAAATGATCTAGTTATTTTGTTTTGTGATTCTTTATCGACAATTAGGAGTATCTGTTTTTTGGTGAGTTTTAAATTTATTATTTTATGACTTATTCCAAAACATTTAGAGCTTTAAATGCTAGAACCTTTAGAGATAGTTCAAAATGAATCGATAAGTTGCAGAATCGTCTGCGTGACCAATCACAATATTCCTTTTCAAACTATTAAAACATTTGTTGCCAAGTATCATTATTTAAAAAAAATTATAATTATGATTCATAATTTATTATCCTATAAATTTATTACTCAGAAAATTCAAAAGCGTATGTAGAATAATGACTTGGTAAATTGATTTTTCATAATATAAAAAAATGTCTATAATAAAAGTTAGTAATAATTTCACCATTCTAATTGATAGATATAAACCGGCAATATACACGTGATTATAAACAAATAACTTGCAAGCAAATAACAAAAAAGTGGAAAAAATTAAATTTTACTTAATAAGATGAGCTGGGTATAAGGAGAATAAGAATCGCAGATTAAGGAATATAGTGTGTCGACGAATGCGCATGCTGAAGTTAAAAATTGATCATCAGTTGAAAATGATTAGATAGATGTGAACTCGAAAGAAATTATTTAATTCTAAACAAAATTAAACAAAAGTTTTGAGTGAAAATACTCTTGCTTGACATTTTTTTAAAATAAATTTTCTTGATTATAAATTAGTAAATAATTCAAATATAAAAAGAATGTAATCAAAATAAATCTGACTTAAATTTTCAACACATTTGCATAATAGAAGTTAAAACTGATTTTTTCCCTAATAAAAAGTAATAATAAGAGATGTATGAGGAATATGGTCTGAAATCTCATGCTTATACTGATACATATGGTATGTACAGGTGCACATTTACATTTAAAAGGCAGATGTTAAATAAGGGATGGCCATTCAACTTGATCTTAGGGGAGTGCACTCAAACCCTTGGATCCCTGAATGGGTTTTTTTCTATTATGAAGAGTTATCTTTTATTATTTTTTTAAAATAAGAATAACACCATGTTCAGTTAAATTATTCTAAATACAGTTTAGCTACCATTAAGCTCATTAAATTCAATTTAAATCTACTTTGACAGAGTAGTGACCATTTTTCTAGGAAAATTGCTATCATTATTCAAATGTTTGAGGTTACCTTTTAGTGTATTATATGATAAAAATGTTTACAGCTTAGGAAAGGATACCCGATATCGAGTTTTAGGGGGATTTAATTCATCCACCTTTCGTCACCCCTTATGTTAAAGGCACGATTACATGTATAATTAACCAAGATATTCACAATTTAGGAAATGTCAATATAAGCGATAGCATAAACTGTAGACTAGATTTAGTGGCGGATAATTACTTGTGTGAGAACTCACGCAATGACTATCGCAACCATATCTTGCGTTATGTCGAAGAAACTCGATTTCGTGTTTTGTACTTTTATTTGACTTGTGAGAAGTGAGTGTCCATGCTACAATTGCTAGAAATCGTGTCTAGTGAGAAAAGGTGCAAATGCCAACTCACAGCTATTGGTTTACCTGAAGGCAAAATCGGTTCAAGAGGTGACTGAATTGATTGGAACATAGGAGCTTTCGGTACTAAACGATAGTATTTGTGTTGAACTAAACTTATTTATAATTTGGTTTTTTGCAAAAGTAGGCCAAAACATGTCTGAATAAGTCATTGACAGCAATACTGAAGGGCGTAATTCCTAATAACACTGTTTTTGCGAACTGATGTGTCAGACCTGTGTTTTCGAATAAATTTTCATTCATTCAAATTGAATTTCAATGCCAAAAGATGTTTACCACAATTACTGCAATACTACCTGAGCGGAGAGCACCCGTCAAACTGGTTAAGGGAACCAAACGACGCACTTCTATATCATTGCCACAAATGATCGCCAATTAGTTGTGTGTTTGCCATTCGAACCGAGTTATGCCATAGTTATGCACAGGTGTGCACAGTATCTGCTGTTTCATAGTCAGTAACTTTGCAATGCGCTAGCTACAATACATTTAAGCCAAAAGTTTTGTATACAATCCGAATTAACCAAACAGTTTTAAGTAAATATAAAATTTTATTCAAACTTTACTCAACTTTTCGCTAAACTTTGAGCTTTAATATAAATTTTTGCAATAAGTGGTAAAAATTAGATTTTAAAAGTTTTCGATTCATTCGATTCGTTTCCTGCCATAAAGAATAACATTTGTATTGAAAAGAGTGGAATATTTTTACAATGAATCACAACATTGTGTTTGAAGTTCAACATTGACTGCAAATTGATTGCGATTTCGTGTCGACTCTTCTCTGGATAAATCATTTTGATGTTTAAAAGTGTTATTTAAGAGCTTAAACACAATATGGATAGAAGTAATTCTTTCGGTTGCCTTAAATATACCCTGCTATCTGTTAACTTTATGGGAATGGCAGCGGGTATTGCTGGCTTCATAACAGGACTGGCCAAACCCGACATTCTTATGGCCAACGAAGTGAGTGGCGCACAATTAACTGTTTGTTCAGTTTTCTTGCTATTCATCGCATTCATCGGTTTTGTGGGCGCTCTTCGCGAACACTTTTATTTGTTAATGATTTATGGACTCTTCATATTAGTGTCGTTCATATTAAGAATCCTATGGTTAGTCACATCCTATTGGCACAGAGGAGAGACATTCATTTTGGACGCCAATATCGCCACTTCCATAATGTCGTCTATAATCAAGGTGCTGATTATGGTGTTCGCCTTTCTCGAAGCCCATGCCATTAGAAGGAATGTGTTGCTGGATGAGAGAACCAAGAAGAAGAATAAAAATATTCAATATGTTGACGTCAAGAGTCCCGCTTAATATTGAGTCTAAAACCAAATATTTTTCTTAATTCAACAAAAATGTACCCGAATTTTGATTTCAGTGTCAGATCATACTATCAATACTGAAGAGTCTAACAATAGAGTCTAAGTGATGGAAGGTATGTCCTCCAAAATAATTACAGTGCAAGAGAATGTTCTGTATTATTGTTAAGATTTGTGAAGAGTTTGGCAATCCTGGCAATTATTTAACTTTAGACCTAAGACGATTTTGCTGTTATCAACTCTCCTGGATATTACTGTATTTTATTAATGTATTCCTAAGAACACAATTACATGATTTTAATTCAATATAATGTAATTGTTGTAAAATATTATTCAAATCATTTTGTTTGTGAACTCATAATTTTCTCATAATTTCATTTGAAATAAATTTATATTCTGATAGAGTTTCGATAAAAATCATTTAATAAACGTTTATTAAAGTTTACATTCAATTTATTTTGTTTTTATCTCCACTAAAATTATAAAATTTATAGTTTTCGCACAAAATGTTAAATTTTATTATTCATTGTATTCAATCTGAGGATCTCATTAAAAGCCAGTAAAAACTTCAAATAACATTTGTTTATTAATTTTTGAGTTCTTTGACACAATTTCCATGTTTTAAATATTCAAAGACTTTGAGGAAAGTCTTCTAAAAAATTTCAAGGATTTGGACGAGGAATGAAACAATTTTTAATGAGTTATAACTTATAAGCCATTCATATGTCAAAGAAAAAGACTTTATTCTCTAATTGCAACTATTAAAAGAAAATATTACGATGGTATCGAATTTCTCGTTAATTATATATTTTTAATATTTTCCTTCGTTAGTTTTAAACATGGAGTAAATGTTAAATTTTAATCGTTGTTCCAAAAAATCGATGCAAGAGAAACAAAAACGTAAGAATTGCCAGATTTATAGTCATTTTTAATTATTCACGTGTATTAAATCTTGATCATTCATTGTGGTATATTTATAATTTGTTCAATTAATTTATGAAATCACACGAAATGTTCTCATAAATAAGGAAAGTCTGATTTCATACTCAATGAAAATACATTATTCGGAGAAAATGGTTAAAAAGATTTGACTCTTGATGCTCATTTTCTTATTTTTTTCAACAACTTGTCTTTTTTTTGTTACTTCAAAATAAAAGTAAGTTTTGTGTTTTTCTAACTAAACATCATTAAGATATTGTGGTATAGTTTTGTTGAATAATCAAGATTAAATTTAAACTTATACTAAATTTTGGAGTTCTTGGAAAGTGAAGAGTAGTTGAAAAAGAATTTCATTATTTATGAGTCATTGCTTTCCTATGAAAACTGTTGGGACGATTCAAAATAGTTTATCTCACAATTTGTTTTCAAAATCATTACTTCAAAGGGAATAGTCGTTTAGATAATAGACAGAATATGTATTTAATTGTTTCAAAGAAATAACTTTGCTTCGCCCAAAGGGCGGACATCACTTCAGAATTAAAACCAAGGATGCTGAGTGTCGCTAATACCAAGATTGTTTTGTGCTATTTTCCTAACTAGGTTACAATATTTTTTGCTTCATCAATTATGAGACAAAATCAGTCTATGTTAGATTAAATCTAGGAATAATTCAATTTATGTAACATCAAATAAAATTAGCGTGTTCAACTCAATAATTATAGAGTTCATCTTGTTTTTAATAGTCCAAGTCAAAGTTTTAGCCTACATTAGCATCTCTTGACTATAAAAATAATTATTATTGACATCAAATTGTTTTGTTGTGCAAAACATATTCATTAGACACTAATAGCTAATTAATTTTTTATTTAAAAAAGCATCACAAACGATGACCAAGATTTACACCATAAATATCAAAACGAGAACTCTTTTATATATATTATCTAAATACCAAATACTAAAATATCATCAACAATTTTGACACTAAATTCTAAGTTATCTATAAATTAATTATCTAGATTAGCTAATTAGAAAATTTAAAATTGAAGTAATTTAAGCAATTTTTAATGTAGTTAATGTCTTGATAATCTTAAATTTAATATTTATTTGAAAGTTAAGTTTAAAAATTAGGAAAGAACTTGTTAATTGAGAAAAGACTTAATAAAGTTGATAATTATTTAAAAGTTTTTAACGAAATATTTCGAATTAGTCGTTCGGAATACATCAGGGATGGTCAAGGTATACGAAGTCTGGGTCTACGTACTATTTTAGCAAAAATGTCTAGAGATGTCTAGGGTAAAAAAGGCAAGGCTTGAGGGCATGGTCAATGTGATATTCTGAAAATACTCCCTTTAGCCATCTCCAGAATAACCTATTTTTAGTTTATATTCGATTAATTTCTATTTTGAATGATCCACTCATTTATCAAAAAATTTAATCAAAAGTCATTGACATTTAATTTGAATTTTATGCTCCCTTTTAGTCGAATGACTAACGAATTAACGAATTTGCTCTGAAAATGATTAGTGGTTTTCCTCTTTTTTTTATTTATTTTCAAAATTCACTTTAATTAGTTATGAAGTCTAAAGAATTTGAGTCTAAACTAAAATAGACTGAAAAATGGATTGGATGTCAATAACTCTTTTCATAGATTTTCAAACATTAAGTTCAGGTCACGACTAATCTGAACCTCAATTCAGGAGTCATTCAGTTTTTGACAAATTTGATTCAAAATTAAATTAATATTCTTTTTAAAACAAAAATTATTTAATTAAAAATCGCTTTCAAAAAGTGCAAAAAACTTTTTTTCCAAAAGTGAAAAATGGGTCAACTATTCAACATTTTTTTTCGCACATTTGTTTGAACAGAATAGCTATGAATAAATTGAGTGACTATTATATTAGATATAATTTATTCAACTGATGAATGAATTATAAATGAATTCAATGTCGTCATCGAAGTCTTCTTTTTTGTCGGATTATAAAACTATGAGTTATTATTAGATTTATTTAGTTTCCGGTTTAGTTTGCAGTTTGAACCCAATTTGGTTTCTATTAAACCCGAAATTCAATTGAATAATGTTTGTGAACATTGACCTCATTTTCCAATATTGTCATTAATTTGAACCCATTATACCATTAAATTGTTTGACATGAAAGTCAAAAAAGGCCTTCGATTACAGCCTTTCCAATACAGAGTATGGTTTGTAGCCAAATGTATGGCAGCACTGTATCATTGGTATGACTTTGTGGCCAATTTATTCCCGTATTCATTGTGTGAATATTGTTGAACATCAGGCTATATATCACTTGAATAGCTGTACACTTACCCAATGCTACAGAGAATAAGCGAAGGATCAATAAAAACATGGAATATGAGCATTACTAGTGGTGTCTGGCATGAGATCAACACTTATGCAATGCTAACAAATTTGTAAATAATATTCTGAGTGAACGTCAAAATAAATACTAAAATGCATTTACGAATGGGTTCCGTAAAATCATTGAAAATTGACTTTACTTACAATTTTGTGGTTAAAAGCAAATTGATTATTCTCTTATGATTAATAAGAAGTACTGATGTAGTACTACAGTAGTGCCCGACTAATGATTGAACGAATGCATAGAGTACTGGATAGAGCACCGAATCAGTCAATAGAAAGCTATGTCTTCAATAAAATATAAATATATTTTAATATTTATAAATGTGGTCGTAATTATTCTGAGTATACTTGTGCTGGTGTTCGTCCACCAAACAGAAAACGAAGACTTGATTGAGAAAGTGCTGATAGCAGTGGCACTACTGGCTTATTGTCTATCCATTATCGGTTCGATTGCCGTGGGATTAGAAAATTTATGCATTTTATGGTTATATGCATTGAGTCTGTCCATCATATTTATCGGGAGCTCTACTTTTCTCGTCTACAACACTTTAGACGGCCTTCTGAGAGACGAACAGTTAATTACTTTCATGCGATCCCTTCTGATGGCAGTGATTGGCGTCTCATCCATTCAAGTGTTGGCCGCATATTATTTAATATATCAGATTGTAATGGAAAGAAGAGTCAATCGATACAATCAGTACAGACTGACCACTGCTCTCAATATTGACGAACTCTGAGCGAACAAAAATAGCTTCGTTTTAGTCGTTAATAGTCTCGGAATAATTCAAATGTTGTGAACATAACTTATTTTTAAGATTTAATGTCTTTGAATATATTTTATGAGAAGACTAATCGATGTGTTCATTGAAATCTAAATTATAGTCTATTGTTTGATATGATATATGTCTGGCTTGAAGTCAAAGAATATCAACAGAAGTCTGAGTCGAAGTCACGCAAAATTTGCAAAAAATAAAATAAAAAACTATTTTCCGTTCATTAAGTTGGAGCCAATTGTTAGCACAGAATCGTTGCCATAACTGTTCTCGTGTGGACTCCACTTTCCATTAGGAATACGATTATTCTGAATAATTTGACAGAAAAAATGTTTTATTCAGTTTTTTATTTATTCAAATTTTCATGTATGCCTGATAACTAATTTTAGTATTTATATTAAGACAAAAATTTGTGCAAATTTTCTCACAGAAATTGTTTTCCATAACTTAGAGTTAATAAGGAAGTACTCGAAAGACATAAATGAAGAGAAGAAGAAGAAAGTATACAAATAAACAGAATCGATGCAAAACTCAATGACTTCAAAGAGTACGGGCAGTAAAAGCCTGATTGTTATTCTGTGCATAATTTTATTGATCTTTGCGGTTACGGACCTCTTCCTAACAGCAATCATTGGACACGAAGTTCTTTTGGTTGCAAATGTCGGCAGATTTTTATTGTCTATCTATTCGTTGATTTTAATTTTCGAAGTCATTGTCGCACTTCTTGTCATTACATTTGAAATCTTTTATTTAAAACCTTTTTATTTGAAAATTTTATTAAGTTTTTTAGCAATTGTTTCGATTGCATTGAAATTTATTTCCAAAATCAATGTCTTAATCGGTTCCAACATTACTTTATTTGTAACTTTTGTTGAATTTATATTAATTTTAATGATTTTAGCGCCGAATAGAGTCAGAAATAAATTCAATTTTTATATCTGTTGTTAAATACAATAAATTAACGCAATTTTATTGAATGAACAAAAAAAAAAGTATATTTGCCTTCAAATTATTGAATAGTTTATAAATATATACTATATTTAAGTCAATATGTGATTGTATATGAATATTATATGAATAAATTATATAATATAAATGAATAAATTAAAATGAATTAAGTCTGATCATCAATTTAAAATGTCATTCAAAAATAAATGACAATGGTAACATGGTGAAAACTTGATAGAAATTTAGAAATTATAAAACTTGTTTTGCAATGAATTTTGAGAATCTAATTGACATTGAATTTCATTACTCTATTTTTCACATTTTAATTCTCATTTCAAACTGTTTTGAACTAAAGAATTATTTCATTGTTTGTTGTTTTTTAGTGCTTTTATTCAGTCTATTGTTCTCTCTTCAAAAAAAATGAACAAAAGTTTCGGTTTATTGAAAAGAATTCAATTTATAATTCAATTAGCCTTTGCTTCTCATATACTATTTATTGATTTTTAGTTGCATTTAATTTTTGGGATAAATCAGAGTGAAGTTGACTTTCAAGTGAAAGATTGATGACAAGAGTCGGGCTCCAAATCTCTGGCAATCAATCAATTTGTAGTACTTTTATGCGTAAAATCACATTTTTGGAGAACTTTAAGTGGAAACACATTTTTGAAACATGCAAATCATATTTTTATTCATTCACTTTTGCCATTTTTATTATTCAATGCATTCAATGAAATGAAATATTAGTTTTGAAAGTCAGCCGCATAGTAACCGACAGACAAAAGGGGAGAACACTAGCGCTCAACAACCAAAACAAATTACAAAGGAATGCATAGGCAAAGATGTTTATGGATTCTTCGTTAAAGTCAAACTCAGGAAATTATTATTATTAGCGCTTCCTTTAACATTTAATAGAATATCAATAGTTGTCCTTAAAGTCAAGTAGTTATAAATCCTTTTACCACCTAGGTTCGAAAAGAATACGGCTTTACTCTCCTTAGACTCTAGGGCCTAGAGTACTTAATAAAATAACTTACTCAAAATCAGTGACCCGAGAATCAATTGGTTCAAACTAATAGATTTTAAATATATAAAACTTTTTCTAAAAGACCCTCTTATGAGGTCATTAGACCGCATTTCGACAAACTTCATAATTTTGTTTCCATCAAATCACACATTCAATGGATATTCTGGAAAATCTATACTTTTTAAATTCAAATAGAATAGTATATTTTCAATATATAGAATATTCTATTCAAGTTTAATCGAAAATATTATAGTCGATGAATCATTCTGGGAAATGGCCAGGAGCAAATGATTGCCAACGCTATTTACCTTCCATTTTATTTATATAATTATCAACTAAATGGTGGGCAGGAAATAACTTGCGGTATGTGGTTTTTCTAAGATATTCTTTGACTATGATTAACATTGAAACTCAGTAAGCGCAAAAGTCCGTATCCACCAACTGTTTATAGGTTTAATATTAGAATTCAAATAAGAGTACAATCAATAAAATGGGGGATTTTTTAAAATTATTTTCTGTCAGTTCATAAACATTGATTTATTTGTTCGAAGCAATTAGTTAAACATTTAATGAAAAAATGTTTAACAGAATAAATTAGAATCTGGCAAAAGTAAGCTTATTTTATTATCTCAAAATGTTAATTAAAGTATACATTTTTCGTTCATATCTTTAACAACTTTCCTTCTTGAATCTGTTCATAAAACTTCATCTGATTTTATATTAGATCTTTAGAGAATAAAGCAAAAATGTCAAGCTCAAAGAAAGAATTGATGTTAGGCAAGTTACCTGATAAATTTGTTTAGGCTTTGACGATCTTTCAATTTAAAACTTTCAATTATTATCAGTTTTTGATAAATGATATCTTCTACTTATAATTCAATGCCAACATTTTTTTAAAAAGAATTTCTTAACAACAAATTTAATCAAGGACTTTTTTTAATAAACAGAATTAGCGTTTTATTTGTTAAGAATTTAACCAAAATGGGTGTATATGCACCCCACAAAAGCAATCTGAGAACTTTGAAGACATCGATAAATAAATACTTTTAATGGCAAAACTTCAATACATTTCTAACAAAAGTATAAAAACGAGATTCAATTTGTTTTCTATTCAAAGCATTTCTTACCAAACAATTTGTTAAACGATTATTAATAGAATATCGATTGGAGAGAATAGACATAAATAGGAAGGATTGGCCGATCAATTGAAGCTTTACCTGTAAGTTGTGTCGGGTTATTGTACTTTAGAGCCCAATGGAATGCATTTTAATGAAAATTGATTCAAATTATTATTGTTTGAGGGCATCCAATCATAGAGAGTAGAAACGTGTGGTCAGACAGACAGACAAATTATAATCACAATATATCAGGAATATTAACGATGTTTCCAACATTTAGAGTTCAATATCATGTGTTGAAATGTTATCATTTTCTCAAAATTCATTAATAATGGTAATGAAAAATTATATAACAAGTGAAGACTAATTAGAATAATGAGTTGATTTCATAAATTAGTTCAATTCCCAAGAGCTGACCAGAAAAATTATAGAGTGGTCGTTGTTCTGGTGTCAGTTATTCTCTCCAAAAGTTCATCGATTTTATAACAAATGAATAAAGATTTTCGTCAGTCATTCCTATCAAACGACACAATAGTTAGTATATGACTTGTGTTCGGAAGGAAATATGTTTCCTCTTGTCGTCCAAAGTGTTTTCATTTTACTTAATTTGATTTCATTTCTTTTGGGTATTATTAGTATTATTTCGCTTTTATTAGTTCCAGAAGAATATGGTTCAAGCGAATGGCAAATAAGAAATCTTTTGATTTACTCGATTTTATTTGTAATTGTGTCCAAAATAGGAATCATTGGTTCATATTTCATGTGCAAACTATGTCTAATAATCTACACGATAATTATGTTCCTATTCGTTTTCTTCAATTATGTCGTTTGGTTTCTATTCCCTTCCCAGGCTCTGATCCAAGCTCCAATTGAGTTCATCTTGCTGACATCACTCTTTGATTTGTTAGAACTGATTTGTGCTCTTTATCTGATTTGTATTATCAGAAAAGAACAGTTACTCAACAAAATAACTCCATTAAAAACAATCGAAACACTCAACTAATTGGTCATCATTTTGGAGCACCGCTTTCAAGACCTTTTATTCAACTTCAATGGCAAGACTAGAGTCATAAACAATTATGAAAAAGATGTACACTCCAGTACAAATTTTGTCAACATGGTCAAGTTAGCCAATAGGTTCACAGAAATTGATTACTTCACAAAATTAAACCTTTCTTAACATTAAGTCTATTAAAGACGGTTTTAATTAATTATTATTGGTTCACAAAAATGGTTGTTCACAAACAGTTGGAACTCGAATGTAATCTTTAATGTTTTTTTTTAAAAAGGCTTTTAAGTAGTTCTTGAATCGGATTTATCTGAAATCCTCTTAAAATAGACTTAAAACTAGCAAATATTATAAACTCAGACAAATAACAAAACAGAATTGTATTCTCATTATTTCAAAAAGTTTCCAATTTTTAATCTTTAAAATCTAGATATCATTTATATTGAAAACTTTTTTAAGTTTCCACTTATTAAATAAATTTAATTAAATTATTCCGGGACATTATAGTAATACTAAAATTTACAAATATATGGATTTTATTATTTTATTTGCTTTATAAACTTCAGGGGTAGCCAAGGTCCGAGACCTAAGGGAGGAGTATAAGAGGGGAGTAAAATGGCTCATTTTTCTCGAACTTTAGGGGGGTATAAGTGAAGGGTATTTTTTAAAATGGTGGCCGGAAGTACCGCCAAAAGCGACCATTTTGTTCTTTATTTCTGTCTAAATCCAGCAAAATTAAGCTTAATTTAGTCTAAATTGCCTTTAATTTAGTTTAAATGGTAAAATTACAGAAAATGGCGGTTCGCGGGTAATTTTTGAGGTAAGGGTCCATTTTCTGCATTTTCACTTACAATTTTTCTTAAACCTCAGGGGGATATTTTGGCAAATTCTCGACTTCAGGGGGTATACATACTATACACTTCCCTATGGCTACCTCTGATAAACATACTGTATTTTATTTGAGATTTATGAAAATATTTTATAATAATAAAGTGGAAAACGATATGATTGAGTGTTTACACTGTTGACACCGTTGAAAGTTCTATGTCTTTATTGCTGACATCCTGGTCTTCGTTGTCTTCACTTGAAGTGGAATTTTCACTACTTTTATCTTTCTGTAAAAACATTCTAATGATTCTCATCAGATAACTTCTAACCTCTGCCTTTCGCAGAGAACCGCCAGCAATTACAGTCATGGTCAGAGTTACCGCGATAGAAATGATCGCCCAATCAGGCAATGGACCAGAACCCATACCCATACCCATCCCTTTCAGAATAATATTTAATTAGAAAGTTTATCTAATTGAAAATAACTAACCCTTTCCTCGAGTACATTTTCCATTGAGTTTGCGACCGCTAATGCATTGGCACCTGCCTAAAATACATGAGGACTCTGGAAATCTCATCGCACATTCTTCTATCATTTGACAATAAAAGGTTCTGCCTTTGAATCAATAAAATCAATGAATAATTACTTTTTTACTTATTTGTGCTCACATTTAAACTGTGTTTGCATTGAAGTCATATCACATTCGCATCTATTGAAAGACGGGTCACAAATGCTATGCTTTGCTGTGCAGTCCTGATGTGATGAACAGTTCTGGTTTAGGTTGAGGTCTAGTTTAAGAGATTGTGTCAATTGACCTGCAAGCCTGCAAAAAGACTCACCGATCACTTTGTTATTTTCGTCAAAGTCTTCAAAATGAAAACTATTGTCCGTTGAGTTATCCGTAGAAGAAACTGATGTCATATTTTCTAATCCTTCACATTTTGCAATAACTGAAAGAACGATAAATAAAATAACTGAAAATATTTTGAAACGCATATTTACAAAAATGAAACTTTGCAAGCTCATCTGAATAATGATTGAGTGCGATAATAATGATTCCTCGATTGCTTTTATGAAAATTTTAATTAAATTATCGGAAATGCATCAGAAATTTCATCATAGAATTGGTTAAAGTGGTCGATAACATAGAACTTCAGGAAATGATTGAATAAATAGAGCATTTGTTGACGCTTTCAAGTTTAGCCCAGTTGATAATCATTTTATTTCTATTTCCAATGAAATCATATTAAATGATATCGGTCCAACCACGGGGAGGGGAACCAACAATTTTTCACGAATAGGAATTTTTGAAATTTCGATAGACCTAGCATCTATTTACAGATTAAATGTTGAAGATCTTCATCGGCTCGAAATAAGAAAAAGCAGTGGAAGAAATTTTCTGATTCAAATATGCATTATCTTGCTAAAATTACATGTATAAGTAGTCTTCGAAAGTAGGGTTCAGTTTTTGAAAAGTGAGTTTGAATCTCGAAATATTTAGAGTATACATGATGAGCCTTTGAAAAATACATCTTACATCTGAATTTTAGTTGGCTCATTTTCAATGACATTATCAAGAAAGTTTATTTAATTGAAAAATAATTCAAAAATTTGTCATAAAACACATGTTTTAGACATTAAAAGTAACGTTATATATGAGTTTTTTAAAATTTAGGCATTAAAACTATAAAGTTATCAGTTTATTAGTTGCTGGTTCTTGTTCACACATTTCATGGAAATTTTTAACAAATTCTACTGGTCAACTTTTTGACAAAATAAGGTTTACGATCAATATTTTAGAGGTTTTGGACTATTCCCCTTGCTCATCACTGACATGACATGTGATAATTTGTCATTTTTCTCCTCGGCTTATTTTTAGTAAATAAATTGAGATAACAAATAATGGCGTTATATCTCAATTGAATTCCTTAGAGTTGACAACTTTTTATTTTATAACAATGAAATGTTTCCGGGCCATTTCTAATATCATGACAATGACATGATGTCAACAAAATAATTCAGTAGTCTTCAGCTTAATTGCAAGAACATTGAAATTTGAACAGCATATGCTATAACCAGAAAAGTAGTTAGATAGCTTTTAATGAGGTAAGCTTTTAATGAGGCTTTTAATTTAGATTTTCTAGAACATTTATTATTGATACCTTGAAAACAACAGTTATAGTTCTGAACAGTGATGAAATAACTCGACAATCCATATATCGCTGGAAAGTATTTTTAACATTAAATCCCCAGTCCCATTTACACCCAAAATAGTTAATGATTAAACAACACTGATCACTAAACATCATTAACCCTTAGAAAGCGGAATAAAAAAGCCGACATGAAGTACCAACACTACCAACAAACTTTTCCATTACATATTTAAAAGCCCAAAAAGAAAAATTATCTATTAAATTTCAAGAATTATTATAAAAATACATATACCATATATAATAAAAACGAAAAATGAATGGCCAAATTTGGTAATAGTAATAATATCAACTTCTTAAAACAATCTTCAATAAAGACTTTGTTTATAGCTATTTGTTGCTTATTGTCCACAAGGATAATGACTTGACCTCACAAATTGTATTATTAATTTATAGGGAGTCATTTAAAACATATATTATTACTTTATTCAAATATATATTCTATGATTTGAATAAAGTAATAATATATAATAAAAGTCAAAAAATGTCAAAGGTCAAATCTTCTCCGTTTAATTTTTATTAACAAATATTAATCCATTTGTAAAAAGTTTCCAATCATGGTTGTTTAAGTGATAACTGACAAAGTGTAGAACTTATAAATCAATTGAAGAATTTGAAAAAATTTAAAGTAAATTTAATATAAAACTTAAAGAAATTCAAAGTCAATATAATTCAATCAAGAAACAGTTCGAGACAATTTCTCAGCTCAAAAAGGAATTACCGGAATATGCCAGGAAAAAGTTAATTAAATGCTTAGAGAAAAATCTTGGAATAAATTCAAATAAACTTTGGGAACCATTTGCATGTTATGCGCCCAAATTGAGAGATCGTTTTCAGTGTTTAATGCTATGTTTGAAAGCCATAGAAATTCTTTTACTGATAAAAGTTTGGAAAAATTTAATTTTGTACTTTTTAATAATTTTTTGTATTTTTAATTATCATATTTAATATTATTTTTCAGTTTCGCATTAATTCTTTCAAAAATTAATTAAATAAAATATTTCAATTGAAACTATTTTTATACTTGTAAATTTTTCTGTGTGATTTTTAATGCAAAAATTTCCAATAGTCACAGCACTGATAATTTAATAAATTATATTCAAAACCATATGAATACTAATAAGAGGGAGGAAAATATCAGAATTTTTCATATAAGGGTACGTTGGCCCCCTTGGTGAACCTTGATAAACAGTGAGATGAGATTGAATTATTCTCAAAAGTTTAAATATAATTTTGAATTATTTATTAAATATCTCCAACTCTCTGGTTATAAACATAGTTAAAAAAATCTTGACTAATTTATTGTTCTTCCCTAGATAAGCTTAAACACTAAAACTTTTAAAACAAAAATAATGTTACTTCTCGACAAACAATAAGTTCAATCAACTATTGCTCGGAGAAGTCAGTAGTGACGGGGCATGAAATTTACTCCCCTTCTAGTTTGGTGTTACTTTATTCGTGGCAATTAATAGTAATGAGTCATAGAGTGGTTAAATTTTATTCGCGGCCACTACTGACTTCTCCGAGCAATACTAAGCTAACTTTATTAAATGTCTTACCCATTTTGTTTGGTACGCTATGTATGAATATTTAATGTGTCGTCTTTTGCGCATGCAATTATGCTCTTTTAAAAGAAAACGAAACTGTGATGCCTTTTAGTTAACCTTATTCTCGCAAAAGTTCAGAGTCAAGCATAATCTGCACCTGACTCTTAATCTTATTTGGGGGGTTTTTATACCCCCACAAATAAGATTAAGAGTCAGGTGCACAATAATTTAGGATATCAGATAAAAGTGGGTAAAAGAGCAATATATATGGATGTCAAATGGACCATCGGCTAGGGGAGCCAAATCTCAACATTTTCCGTCTAGAGGGAGTGCCAATGTGGACAAACCTTGGAGACCTTTGCTTTACTTATAAGTAGAGAAAGGATAAATAGGCATTTATTTTAGTAAAATAGGCCCTATAAAAGGCAGCAAAAAAGGCTCAAAAAGCACTAAAATAGGCATTTATTTTTTATATTATTAAATAAAAAGCAACTCAAAAATATTTTTATTGTGAATTGCAATAGATTTTAAAAAGGGTTTAAATTTTTCTTCAAAAAACGCGTTCTTTTACAAGGTGAGATCCATTTGTAAGTAGAAAACTTATTTCACAATCAGTAATTGGGCAAGAATAAAGCTATTTCATTGATTAAATATCGAGTGAAACTGTTATGTTACGTCAGTTTAGTCAATGAAAATAAGGTTGATATCTGATTCGTTTTAATCTTTTATTCTTGTAAAAGTTATCTCGATATTTTATAAAGTTCAATTCCAATAAGTTTCTTACAGTTGGTCTTATTTTAATATATTGGTCCGACAATAGCGTTGATTACTTTTTTTTGTTATGTTGGTCAGTGTTTTAACCTAAATGGATGTATATATAGCCATCACTTATTTAGCTTCTAATGAAATCGGAAGTATGTTCTTTTATGTAGAATGGCATCAAAGAGTTTTTCTTAGTGGTGAATAGTAGTGGTAGAATTTGGTATTTTTTCAAGAATCTATTGGATTTCAGCGTTGAAATGTAAAAAAATAGGGCTAAAAACACCGTTTCAATAGGGAAATGGGGAAAAGGCATTAAAATGGGCAAATAGGCGCCAACCTTCGAAATAGGCATTTATAGGCAAAATAAAACTTTGAGAAAATTGCCCCCAGTATATGTCTAGGATAGATCCGAAATCTTGGGCTTCTCCTATCAACAAGTAAAAATAGGCACATAGGCAAAAATCCGTTCTCTAGTAATAACCAATCAACAAATTGATCGCGCATTCGATTCTTATGGTTCAACAATAGGCGCGTGCTAATCATGCAAAAGTTGTTGATCACATTACGGGACAAAGTTTATATATCCTTAAGCTGCTAATTCAGTAGAATTGATTAGAATAACTTTGATCGAGGTATGAATTTGAGACCCGAAATTTCCATCTCTATAAATGCTTTTTATACTTTTATATTTCAAGATTGAAATAAAGTCTAAAGTTTAGACTAAACTCATCAAAATTATCAATAAATGAGCTTGAGGGGATTAATATGTCAAACAGTTAATAATGAATATACATGATAAACTTTTTTTAAAAATCTCATAAATGCCAAGTTAACTGATTGTTTACTTTATGGAAAAAGTTTATGTGAACTATTGTTATCACATAAGAATTCTTTTAAACAATCCTTAACTACATTACCTGTATTAAGACAAATTTAAAGAACAGGTCCCTTTCAACAAAATAGCTTTAATCCTTAAACTTGTTGGGTTTTGATTGCTTTAAAGAATTGAATATAAATATTTTTTACTTGAATTCCTTCTTCTTTAAATTGATTCAAGATTATATCACAATGCGTTTTCTTATCATTTGAAAATGTTTATTATCAATAATTTCTAGTTTTATATAATATTCCCTTATATATCAAATACCTCTTAATTCAGATTCTCTTATACCAAGAGCCTTTAACATTACAAAAGCCATAAGAGTGTTCTCTGCATCTGATTTTTGTCCCTTATATCGAAAAATATCCTTATATAGTGTCCCCTATATTGGAATAAAACTGTAATAGTTTAAAGAAGAAGGGATTCAAATAATAAATATTTAAATTCAATTCTTTAAAGCAATCAAAAATCACTGATTATTTGATACAATTTTTAGTCTATTAATAATACGTCCAAAAAATTGGGAATTTTAGAAAATTATAAATAATTTATTAAAGCAAACAATTAATTCAAATCAAATAAATCTATTGGAAAGAAATATACTAATTAAATAAATTAAGGTCATTTCATTGTGAATAGTGGTCAGTGGTCAGCAGCGTTACCTAGTTTTGTATTAACACCTTTTAGTAGTCACTGGGAAAGTTTTTAACGGCTCTATTTACTAATTAAATTAATTATTTGAATCGGAAATGGTGATACATCGGTAGTCCAGATATAATAATAGAGTGGCTAAGAATATTAGGCTAAACTGTTCTTATTTCACGAAATTGTGTCACATTAGAGGGAATCACCTCTTTTGGGCTATTTAAAAAATTAGTTTTAAATAATTTTTAAATGTAGCGATGCAAAATCAGTATCATGCCCGTTCGTTAAATATAACTGGTATTTGTTTATGTACATATTGAAATTTTAAGCCTAATTTTCTATTTAAAAATGTTTTTTTTGCTTCAATACTTGAAATTTATTTTAATACTGTAAAACGCGAGTCTTGGCACGGGCGGCTCTTGGCACTTATATGAATGC
>JAQIWP010000097.1:0-42675 GCA_034695525.1 Euzetes globulus
AATAAAGATTCAAAAAACATTTTTCTGGTCTCTCTCTCTCTCTCTCTCTCTCTCTCTCTCTCTCTCCCTCTCTCTCATCCTGAATAGGATAACAGACACCTTTAGCGCATCGCCAAAGTCAGCGTTAATGACATTTTAATGTTTGGGTCTCTATTCTGTGGTATCCGTCGGATCAGATTTTCACAAAAAATTACAAAGCATTTACTTTTATATAATTTGGAATAGAATGGCACACATTCTTATACTTCAAAGAAATCGCTTAGCGCTCACATAAGAGCGAGCATTCATTCCTAATCACACCCCCTCTCTCACCTCCGCCTATTTGCACGAGTCTATACCTTTGAAGGTGTCTATGAGTTGACATAAAAAATTTCATAACGATTATAATCATCTCTTGAATATGAGGTCATTGTTCGCCTATTTCTAGCATATGTAATTTGAACCAGGGGGTGATTCTGGTTCTTATATAAGCTTAGCTGAGCCCAGAAATTTTTCCAATTATTCAGGGACATCCAAGGTAGATTAATAGCTTTCAGTAAGTTGATCCAAGTGAATTTTTGCATTAAATTCCTTCTAAATGAAATCAGTTTAATCAAAGGAGAACATAGATCCTGTGCAATGCAATGCTAGGAAGCGAAAAGTTTGCACCTCCTTAGGCATCCCTTAACTTAAATTTAATTCTGAAATCCAATAAGAGGAACTGTTTTGTACATTTAAAACCGAGATTTACTCGATATTTAATAAAGTTGAATGTCGAGAATCGGCCTTTAAATTAAATTCTTGTTTCAATTTTTTAGCGATAAAATAATAAATTGCTTATTGTGTCAAGCATAATGTCATCCCTTAGGGAATCTGAAAAGAAGTGCAGTCCAATTGAATCGCTTCTTTGATCCCGGAATTTAAGTGTTGATCATAAAAGAGATACCCGACTCGATTAAAAGCGTTGTAAACCCGAAACACATGTGATTAATGTGATTGTAAAGACTTGCAATTTTATCAGAGTTGCGGTTCCAGGGCGTCAACTTAGCCGGTGCTGACTTATCCCCACTCAACTCGAAGTTAGATTAGCTCCAAATGCGCGAATCTAAAGGCACTAAACTTGAGGTAAGCCTACTCTTCAATTTGAATAATGGTTTAATTATCAATTACTGGCCAAAAGGGGCGAATATTAGCTACTGTTGTTTAGCGAGGGTTTCCTCAAATAATGATAGAAGAGATGTTTTTTCGTTCAAAAAATTGTTTGCGTTAATCGATCCGATGATTAATTTGAAAATAACTGCAATTCATTTCAATAGATACTGTCGTTTGAAACATGAAATCGATCGTTAATTGTCTAATGAATTAATTATTTTTATTCTTTATTCTATGAGTCATTTAAATATTTATTTATCCAATCGATGTAAGCGTCGACTCGAGTGTAAAGACCGGGCAGTTTAGGCAGAGCACAGCCTTTTGAGAAAGAAGTGCAATTAATAAAAGATATTTCTAGAAATTGTTTGAACGAACCAATGCCTGCACTGACGATACCTATCAGATGATAAGCGTTTGTTGTCGAGTCTCTCACCAGTAGAGGACCACCAGAATCACCCTTTCAGTCAATACAATGTTTACTAATAATTCTTCAGTGTTTTGTCAAATATGACTTACACGACAGGAATCTTTTCCTCCGTCGATAAATCCGGCACAGAATTGTGACGGACTCACAGTCAGGGGTCTGCCTCGAGATCTATACCAATTCTGGCACTCTTTGTTTGAAATAATGGCTAGTTTTACCTTTTTGAGAATATCACCCAATTTCGGCTCTGAATACAAACAAAATTCACAACAATTTATTGCAATTTAGAGGTCTATTAATAATTGTCTAACAAATAGTTTTGAGTAAATAAACAACTGATACCTTGATTTTGATGACTATCACTGAGCCAACCCCAGCCCACAACAGTACCCATGATATGGACCCCATCAGAGGACATGAAATCATATTTGTTTGGAAGCATTGAGTGTAGGTCTCCGTTGTTTGGATCTTCACCTTTTGGCAGACATATCGGTATAATATGGTCGTTGAATTTGACCCTGTTCCTCAACCTATTAGACCTCAGATAAATGATTAAATTCTTTTCGTTTTTATGTATCTGTAAACTGACTTTATAAGTGCGATATCATTATCGAAAGGCCGGGGCCGCGAATAATCCCTATGAATAATGATTGACTCAACCGGCATATCGACGGCAGTCTCTTCAAATTGAGTTTGTATGGAATGGGCGCCCAATCTAACTATAAAGTTGTCGGGAATGTAGTCTTCAACACAATGAGCCGCAGATAAGACCCACTGATCGGCGATAAGTATTCCTCCGCAATAATGCGATTCCGATCCCATTTCGTTCGTTAAAAGCGATACCTTTTGAATGCATTTATAAATAATATTTTATAACTAAATCCGAATAACAAGTTTTCTAAAGAAAATATTTTGAAAAGAAAAGCAAATCAGAACTGAAGGCAGAATTTACTCGATTTTTAATAAATAAAAAGTTTAATGTCGAGCATTACTTCTCTATAATAAAATTCTACTCATTATTCTTATTTGAATGTCTCTCCAGAAAAAGTCTCCAATATTTCTGCCGATAAAATAAAAGCAAATTTTTCTTTCGTTTGCTCTCGACTTTCAGACACAAGTCTTGCGTTCATTTGAAGCAAAAAATGACAAAAATTAACGAAAAAGATTACAAAATAAAATTGCTATTCGGAGTCACAGCAGGACTCGCCTTAAATTAAATTCATTTAATATTTTGCTCGTCTTCTGTACAGAACAGAAGATTCTGTCCTTAAATGCGTTGCTTTTATTGTAGAGTTATTGCCCTTAATCTGCACATTAATGGCTTTATCAATGACCCGACTCTTTTACACATATTTAAATATACATATCCTGTTTTTAAATCAATTTTTTCAACAAAAGTCTTGATTTTATTTCTGATATTAAATTCATTTAATATTTATCCAAACTTTCAAATCAGTGGAAAAAGTATATTTGTTTTTCAGTCGCAAGACTTCATGATTCGCAGCACTCGATAATAAAACGATAAAATGATTTTCTCATTCAAAATAAGTACACAAAACTACATAAAAAGTAATTAAGAGTCGAATCTCTTCTATAAAACTCCAAAACCTCTTATAAAATATAATTCTAAGCATTTTATTAGTATATAATTTATGAGACAAATTTACTGGTAGTAATCCAGTGAACATTTAACCATACATACCATCCAAGGGAATTCTCCTGGATCAACATCATCTCCGCCGACAATTCTTGAGTTTCTTGTTTGTGACCGACCGCACGGGTAATGATTATTCACTTTATTTCAAATGAATACCAGTTATTGAAATCAAAAATATGACAAAACAAATAAAGTTTAAAAACAAGACATACGTTTTGCACATTCGGTCCGACATATAAGCAAAACAAAAAATGCAATTAATGCTAAAATATTATTATTTATTTTGATTCTCATATTTTTTCCACTTTTCAATGATTTTGCAGACAATCTAAATGTGAGGCCTGACCTCTGCATACAAACTCTAACGAATGCAATATCACTTTCTATTGCCTGTCTCGGTGTTGACCCAAACCTATTCTATTCTGGGCCAAAATAGGCTTAAAGAAGTCCTTATTTGCGTTGCATAGATCCAAACACTTATCCTAAATAGCTGTGAAAATACAAAATAAGTTGACCTCAAATCACAATTAAATATATTTAATGGGTTAGAATCAAATCAATCAAATCATAAATAATGAAATTTGGAAAAATCCAAAGTTTTTCATCAGAAAAAATATTTAAATTAAAACTCTTATCAATCATTTATCAACTCTTTTATTGCCAAAAATTAGTTAATTTACTTCACAACTCATTAATTGATAGCAATATATCGTTAGTATATTCAGACCGTTGTTTTCAATATTCATGAAATGCGAAAAACCAAGAAAATTTAAAAAATAGATTCAAATTTGAGTCAAAATAAAGTTATTTAAGATTCAATCTTCGGTTTTAATTAATTACTACCAATTAATTTAAACTTATTTTTTACTAGTTTTGAAAGATGAGTTATAAAATGCTTTATTATTGAAATATTATTTATAAATTTATTATACTCTTAGTCATGAATAATGCATTAATGAAATAAATCTGAGAGAAAATTATCAGTTATTAAATTTAAAGCCACTTATAATAAACTAATTTTAAATTACTTCTATGATTGTCATTAACTAACCCTTTTGTAGTAATTAATTATTTTTCATATTTTCTTTCATAATTTGTTGCCTTAAAACCTACCGAAAGAATCGGATAATTACTTGGATTAAATTGATTTCGGGAAAAACAGATGACGAGGATTATTAATATAATTAATTAAAATATTTGAATAATTTTAATTTTTTTTTGTTTGGTTTGATTGCAAGCCATTAATAAATTTGTAGTTCTATTTAATGGATTGATTCTGAAAAAGAGGTCGACTTAACTGAATGTGACTCTCAGTCATATGATAATTGTCTTAAATGCTAAACGAATCAAATTAGGAGTGATTTGTGCCTAAAATAACACGATTTGTCTCACAATCATTAAAAAGTTTAATAGATTTGATCTGATATTCGACTTCTTTTTAGGCAATTCTTCAATTATATGAGAAAAGTTATATTAAAAATGGTTTTCTCTGACACTCTCTGACCTCTGATGTTGTATTTCAAAGCGAAAAAAAATAAAGAATATCTGAATTGCAATCGAAATGATTTTATAATAACAGCAATTTTGGCCAATAATTACACATTTGATTCTCTCCTCTAATCTATAATTATTTGATTTGTAGTAATTATAGTAAAATTCAATTGAAAATTACTCATTGAATTGGATGATTCAATGATCTTTGATTATATTAGAAACTTATCCTGGACAATAAATATATCAATCGCCACATATTTATTGAAACATTAATCTTCGCTCAAATGTTTTGATCAATTTATTTAATTCGAGTCAAAACACATTCACAGGATATTCGATGAGAACAACAACTGAGATACTGTTTGGCCCTCTTTTTTCCACAGCACAGGAAACACATCAGGGGTTCCATTGGTTCCAATATATTAATGATATCATTAAGAAGAATATTTGTCAGTTTTCCCCCATCATAATAAATGAAGTAATTCCTAAACTTTTAGTTTATATGAAATATTATTTGAGTAACTTTTAAATAAAGATGAATGATGTGCAAGATTTTTATGCATTTAATTGCATGCTTAAATGATTCAGCGCCTATTTCTGCACATTGGCAAAGTAGCTTTTATGTTAAAAACGCTTGTTCTTTAAACTTGTTGAATGTATGATATTTTAAAATATGATAAGTTGTAAGGTTCAAGTTCTAACTTTTGAGCTAGCCAATTGTATTCCTAATAAAGATATCAAAAGGGTTGGAAAACCCCCATTTTTAATTGATACGGGTATAATTTGCTTTGATTCTTATAATATGCTAATAAAGCAATTATTAGAATTAAATGATTTTGAGTCTTAATGTAATTAATGATTTCAGACGAAATTAAAATGTTTCTGCAATCTTCGTGACCACAACTTTTTGTTTTATAATTATTTGATGACTAATTGATGGAAATCAAGCAAGATCATCGGCAATAGTTTGCATTCTTTTAGAATTATAAAGGCAAACTTTAATTGATCAATCAGACGACAGGCTATCAATTTGTTGAGTTCATTGAGCAATTAACTTGGCCTATCTATTAATTGTTTGTTGCTATCAAATTGAGTTTTCTGTTGCAAATGCAATATTATCTTATTAGTAAACAACTTGTTACACTGCTAAGTTGAGTTATTTTATCTATTTTTTTATTGTTAGACCATATTTTTAATGTGAATTGTTGTTTTCAAAACTGATTTTCTTTGACTGAATTTGAAAATAAATGTTCCAGATGATAAGCAGGAAGATCTTTGGTTCTCCGGATGATTGGTTGACTCCAGATAATATGAATCGGTTAAAAATATGTCTCTCGTCGTCCTTTCTAGATGTGAAGCACTTCCTCTATAGTCAAAGACCAGATGTAATGTCAGCCATTGAAAAGTCTGATAGAAATCTGTTAACAGCTTTTATCAGTCAATTGAGAGCTCGGAATCCATTTATAAGAATCGAATCTTTAACTGAGTTCCTCATATGTCTGAAAGGCTTTTATACTGATTCGACCAAGCACCAACAGTTGTCCAGACCAAATCTACCTTTCATTGATTGTCGCTTAAATGGCTTACCAATAGTTGGACTCATCGATACGGGAGCTCAGTATTCAATTATTAGCAGAAAAGTAATAGAAATGTGTCATATTCTACATCTGATTGATGAAAGGTATAAAACGCGAGCCATTGGTGTCGGAGAGCAGAATATTATCGGCAAAATTCATTCGGCCATTATAGAGATCAGCGGCTTTCAGGTCAACATCAGTCTTATGGTTATCGATACTTTTCATTCAAATTATTTTCTTATCGGTCAGGACTTTCTCATTGCACACAAATGTATTGTCTATTGTGCTGACGGGACAGTATTTTTTAAAGATCTTCGGCTTTTGGTTAAAACTAAGTCTTTGCCCGAGTTCACTTAAATACTGAAAATATAGTTTAAAATATAAAGGAATTAATGTTTCGTATCTGAATCTGAAATATTCTGTACAAAAGAAAAACTAATCAATTATTCAAATTTTGAAGACTTTATTCAAGCAAATAGATAGAAAAAATGACTAAAATTTTGTCTTTTGATTCGAGTTTTCGATCAAATCTAATCTCTGGACATGTATTTGAAAATAAAGTATCCGATGGCGACTCCCAGACCAAAGGTGGCTACCTTTTGAGCGTCAATAGTGTAGCCCAAGTTTTGGGGATGGTGGTATTCTTGGTCGCATTCTTCGTCACTCAACTCATCATCATCTGAATCAATGTCGTCAGACTCGTCTTCTCTCAATACTTGAGTGGAGTGGCGCTCGAATTGCCTCACAATTGATTTGCGACTCTTTAGGTTCTTCACTTTTTGTTGTGAACTTTCCTCTAAGTCCTCCACTTTGGTATCACTTTTCAAGTTTCTCATCGAGTCATCATCAATAGAATCGGGACTTTTTGTGGCCATTTTGTGCACCGAATCGATTTGTAAAAGCAATGGATTGTTTTCTCAATTAACGAATGAATAATAAGTTATTAACGAATTTATTTGATTTAAAATTTAAATCAACAAAATTGAAGAAATGCTAAATATTTCATCAGAAATCACGAGATTACTTAAAACAATTAAATTGTATAAACAAAAAGTTATAGTCGAATAATTGAAAAAGTGTCTAGGACTGACAGTTTCTAATTTGATTTCCTAACTAATAAAATGAAGCCCAACACAATTTATTTGGCGGCAATTATTCTGTCGGTCATTTTCATTGCCATATTTGGCTTATGTCTGGCCATTTGTGAGCCCAACTTCTAATGAATCTCAATTAAGTGAATTTTTAGCAAAATTTTTGTTTCAGTAAAACCTAAATCCGAAATTAAAGACACTGACGGACCACAGAGTGATAGAGGAGGAGAACAGTCTGAAGACAGACATGATAATAAAAATGATGGGGGAGACGACAATTCCAATGATCTTGATGATCAGAATGATGTTTATTCTAAACCGAAACCTAAGCCTAAACCTAAACCTGAAGGCGGACCTGAGGCCAAACCTGTCGGTTCTTTCAACGAGAACTGTGTGCCATATCATAACAACTACCGCTCCAAACATAAACAGACCAGTGCAATTTCATTTTCTAAAACAGTAATCGAATGATCTGGTTGTATTGTATGTTAATTTGTTATTTTTCTATTAAAAGTTGATGAATTCGGCTCAAATTAAGGCAGACCTTATGGCCAGAACCGGTGATTTCAGTCATACGCCAAACCTGGAATCTGGTGAAAATCTGTGGTATACCCGAATAAGTCGAGGAAGTGCTGCAATGTTTGCGTCACTTGATTGCATTCGGCCATTAAAAGCCTGGTATGACGAAGAAGTCCATTATAATTACAGGTCACCAACCTCTTCATCTGGAGTTGTCGGACATTTCACTCAAATGGTATGGCGCGACACTACGCAAGTCGGTTGTGCCAAAAGTCACAGCAGAGAGAGGGGATCTATTTATGTGGTCTGTCATTACATGCCGCCTGGAAATGTTATTGGAACTTATCCTCAAAACGTCCAGACTAAAATTTAATCATTATTTCAATGTCTTTATGAATAATTTGCAAACTATTGAATAAAAATGACTCAAAATATTTCCAATAAATTATATAAAAACAAATCTTTAATTAAATTTATTAAAAGACAAACAAAACAAAATTAAATAAGTTTCTATTCATCGATCGGATCGAGAACAGGGCGGAAAGACAGAAGTAAATGTATAATGAGTAGTAAGATTTGATTCTGATGGCAAATGATAGCACATTGCTTTCCTCCGGAGTTAACGACTGATTCTGTTTTGTCGAATTTTGATCCATCGGTAAATTATCCATTAGTGTGGTGACAGTAACTGTTGTCGGTTCCGGAGTCTTACGTCTACCCGGATATGGTTTTCGGGGACATTTGAATAACACACTTGGACTGTATTTTTCACACTAAAATAAAAATATATAAATTAATCAATTGGATTGTAGCGAGGTTACTCTTTTATCGCAATTATCTAAATAATGACCCTGGTAACTGGTGCTGTAGTCTATTGAAGTAAAATTAACTTAGTAAATAACTAAAAAAGTGAAACCCCCATTAAATTGAACTAGTTTGAATAGCTATGAAGAGCCACTCAATTTCACTTTTGCTTATCATTTAATATTGTGTTAGAATTAAAACCGAACTCTTGTTAAGAATATCCTTAAAAAGTTAAAAGTAACAACAAGTTCTCAAAAGACTAGGAAAAGAGGGAAAATGAGCCATGTGGCATTAAGAGAAGAAGTTGAGGAATTTAATGGCGGAACCTACTGATGGAGAGACAATTGTTATGTTTGCGATACAATAGTTTTGTTGTCCAAAGAAGACCAAATGGTGTTTATTGGCGAGCACTCCCCTCACTTTTATGATATCTTTGAGCAGCTGAAAGGAATCAGTTCCCGCATCCGATCCTTCCAAGAAGTAGAGGAAGCGTCCCATTCGCCATGTCTTCCCGATTTGTTGCATTTTTGGATTCTTGATGTCAGTAATGATATATTTGCTGTAATCGTCGTCTTTGTAGATGAAGAAGATTGGAGTGGAAACTGAGGTCACATTAATCAGATTAAATGCTGCCTGAATGCGCTCTATCGGGAAGTGTGGCCAATCTGCTGTCGATCCACTGTCCAAACGTGAATCGCTCTTATACTTGTACCATTCCTGGCCCTTATACAGATGATTATATCAAACAGTTTTTCATCATATTAGTTTAACCAAGTACCTTGATGAAAATTGTAGACTTTCCTTTCTCAGATCCTTCATCTAATAGAAAGCCAGTATCGATAGGAGTGGGCAAATGAGGCCATCGTTCATAAACGACTTGAGCGAAGGTATCAACTATTCCGGTGAATGTATTCAATTGCCAGAAATAGTCTCCTTTGAAGATATAGTCATTGCCGTCATCGGCAGAAACGGCCGCATCTATTGTCAAGTCTTCACATAACTTCAAGTCTGGATCTTCATCTGTAATAATCAACAGAATATTCAAATTGAAGACCAAAATAAATAAGACTTTCAGTGAAGACATAGTAAAATCAAACATTTAAATTAAATTTCAATTTAAATCAATAAAAGTTCAAAACCTAAATAGACTTTCACGAGATTTTTAACGTCATTTACTTAACTCTAGAAAACTGTTTCGGATAACTCTTCAAACCAAATGAAACATATTTTCCAAGAATATTATTAGCACATTCTAAATGACCTTTCTATAGAAGACTATGCAAAGGCCAAAAGCCCAAGTCAAAATTGCTGAAAAAGATTGATGGCAGTTCTGTGTAGCTGTAGTCTGACAGTGCAGTTATGATGGGAAGGGTGTCAGCACTGGAGTCTGATTTTGGGCAATGTTTACATTTGGTGTCTATCGAGCAGTCAATCGATAGTCAGTCGAGAGTTTGACCCAATTTTGAGTCAATAGTTTCAGACATAAACTGTTATTCAATTTTCGTTCAATTATTTAGTTTTTGTCATCACTTTTATATTGTTTTTAATTTATTTATTATTTATTAATCGAATCACTTCTTGGTTACAGACATTCGTGAAATACATTTCATTTTATTTTTTAATTAAATTAAAGACAAATAAATGTGAATCAGAATGAAAAGAGTCGTTATATTTCTTAACGGAACTCAAATCGATGGCAAAGTATTGCAATTATTTTGACATTTGTCTCAATTTATAGACTGACTATTGATTTGAACTGAATCTCAGGTCTTTCTGGTGACACATTCGCTGGAAGAGCTGTTGGTCTCCTCTTCGGCCAAATTTGCCATTCAATCGAAGCGTCTCTTCACCAAAGATGGCGGAGAGATAGATGACATCAAACTCATCAAAGACGACGACATACTCTATGTCTCAGACGGGGAACCGTTCGTCAAAACAGACGACAACGCCATCAAAGATAGTACTGTCAAGTAATGAATGTTTTAATTTGTTTTTTGCTTAATTGACAATTGGATCGACTGAAGAAAGATGTGAACCATTGCTTGACTCTCCGAACAGAACTCTTTTGAACAATCATTCGGCCAACGAATGGATTCTTCTGAATATCGGAGGAAAGATATTTTCGACAACAAGAAGTACTTTAGTGGCAAAAGAGCCGAACTCGATGTTGGCCCGAATGTTCGCCACAGAGAATGACAACTCAATGATACTTCCGTCGCCTAAAGACAAAAACGGAGCCTTTCTTATTGACAGAAGTCCTGAATATTTTGAGCCTATTCTAGGTTATCTAAGACACGGACAACTGATAGTCGATCGGAATGTCAACCCTCAGGGTGTGTTAGAAGAAGCCAAGTTCTATGGCATCACTTCACTGATTCCTGAATTGGAAGCCATGATTATAGAAGAGATACCCGACTCGACAACAGCGCCGTTGACTCGACGAGATGTGATCAATGCAATAGTGAAAACTGCCACTACTTCGGAGCTGCGGTTCCAGGGCGTCAACTTAGCCGGTGCTGACTTGTCTCGACTCGACTTAAGTTATATTAATTTCAAGTACGCGAATCTCAAAGGGGCCAGACTTCAGGTATGTCTACACTTGACTCTCAATAAATGGTTAATTATGAATCGTTAACCAAAAGGGGGCGAATTTAAGCTATTGTTGCTTAGAGAGAGCAGACCTGTCTTCGAGTAACATAGAAGGGGCCACACTTTTCGGCTGCAAAATGGTCTGTGCGAACCTCGAAAACTGTAATCTTAGGGGTAAGTCATCTCTTTTTGATCGATTGGAGGTATAGTCTGAAAATGATTGCAATGGTAGGGACTAATATGGAGGAGCCTCACGGCAATAGGACAAATATGGAAGGCGTCAATCTAAAGGGCGCCAACCTTGAAGGCAGTCAGATGGCTGGCGTCAACTTGAGGTTAGTCTCATTCTGTCCAAAGTTACGAATACTGAATGGGGTCTGTTTGAAGGGTGGCCACTCTGAAGAACGCCAATTTGCAAAACTGTGATCTTAGAGGGGCGGTGTTGGCCGGCGCTGATTTAGGTATGTCCTCAACTCTTTTTATGTTGTGCTGATTGTGAATGGATTTGTAGAAAACTGTGATCTGTCGGGTTCTGATTTACATGAGGCCAATTTGAGAGGCGCTAACCTGAAGGGCGCGGCATTTGAGCTGATGCTGACTCCGTTACACATGTCATATGTGGCCAATTGATATGCGGGTAATATTAGATGTAATTATTAAAAACCATTCAAAAGCACATAAACTACAGACGAATTGAATGCAATTTTAACTTCAATTTACGTTTAGAGCAATAAATGCTCTGATTTTGTCTTTGCTTTTCTATGCACTTAACCGGTAACCGACCCTCGAATTAGATGCCAATCAAACCCTAACTTATCAGTTGATATTCATATCTATTAATTGTATGAATGGCTGAGTATATGGTGAACCAGTCCTGTGTAATGAGTACATCCAAAGCCCTTTTGTCATACTTCTCACTTCTAAGCAATTCATTTGAAAAAAGTCTAAATTTGAATGACTTTCAGTTCAAACCATAAGTTTCTCAGCCTTTCAGTCGAAAAGTTCCTAATCTAGTGAACAAAATTGAATCTTAACCTTTCATTAAGCATTGAAGACAATAGCGAACACTTGATCTGAATTCAACTAAATTATCATTTTATTCAAAGTTATTCACAATGTTTTGTCAAAACCATTGACTCGAAAATATCGATTTATTTCTCGTCAAAAGCGACTGAAAGGCTTCGAAATCAAAAGTATAAAAAGATTTTCTACTTTTTATACAAACTATTCAATATTTATATCAATCCTTATGAATGAAAGCATTAATTTTCGTTAAAATATTATTTTATTGATTAAGATATTGAAATTTAATCAGTCAATAGACCAGTATTTCTTTTTAACCAAAAGTTCTTCTATTAAATCGAAAAGTCTATTGAAAAGGAGCTTCTATTTGAAGTTTCGCTTCAATTGATTTGTTTTTAATGAGCGATGACTAAAGGCTTTTGGATTTTCTCAGTTTCGATAAACATTTAACTTATTCTCTGAATATTAAATCAAAAAAATAGTTTGTCGATTATTCTGAAAATTGTATTTATTATTAATATAACGATAAGTTTATTTTAGACCTTTTTATTCTTTATTTATTCAATAATTTGCGTTTCTATGTAAGACACTGTCTTTCCAGACGACGAATAGAAATATCAGAATATGATTACAGTTGAAGATCAGTATAATTGAGTGATGTTTAAGAAAGTATCAGTATTTCTATTATATATACATTTTTGTAAATTATTTACACGAATGTAAATTATAATTAACTGAATCAAGTGATGGGTCGTTCAGAACGTCTTAATTTTAACTGTATTTTAACTTTTTTTACTTTCGAAAATGAGCTTTGAATTAATAAAGAGAATAAAGAGTTGTGTCGACCACCACTTGGTTATACTGATCGCCGGCTGTATTATTCACAATAATTACTCTATTTATATGTATTTCAGACAAGTATTGATTTTTCTGTAATATCTATGAATATATCAATTCATATATTGTAAAGACTTTTAGTATAAGAGTTTAGATAACACTTCTGTGCAATCCTTTGTAGTGCTTTTAATATCGATTAAAATGTTTTTCTAATCAAATCTATTCATTAATTTCTACTCCAACTCTAATCTGAAACACAGTTTATGTTGGAATCGAAGCCATCGAAAAGAAATGAAAACCATTTCAATGCAAATATTGTCTTCAATCTGAATGTTAGCAGAATAAGCACTGAATAAACAGATAGTCAGCGCTCAAAACAAACTCATTTCTATTCCCAATATTTATTTTGACTGTAATTTTGAGAAAACAAGTGCTTAATATTTATTATTATTATTATTATTCTGTTCAACGATTCAATTGATTCGAGTATTTTCTCTGCAATTCTTGTCTTTTTTTAAAGACTTTTTTGGCAAATATATGAATTGAATTCCTTCTGATCGATGAATAAATTGGAACTTAATTTTGGTTCAAAAAACAATCATAAAGTATTCCGAATCAAAGCTTGAATTTTTAAAATGCAATAAAAATATAAATAACTTTTTGACATTTTTCATGATTTATTTGATTTAATAGTAAAGAAAAATCTGTTTTGTTAACAATCAGATTATCTCTTCATTAACTAATTGTAAATCAATGTCAAGGCTATCCAATGAAATGTTGCCAAACATTCAGAGTTTAATGATCTGATGGTAGTTTTTGGAATCTTTTCAAAAAAAACAACATTTATAGAGGACAAGAATCAGCTTTTTTCCACACAATTAATAGAATCCATTAATGTTTTTCTTTAGAAACTACGCTCAAATTAATTCGATTCTTAAGTTCATATCAAAGAAAGGGTTAAAATTATCATTTAAAAGGAAGGTTATTAATATTGATTAAAATAATGGCCATCCCTTTGATGATTGAATATTTCGGCTAATTATTTGACAACTTTAGTTAAAATTCGTTTTTATTTATCACTAAAATTACAAACAATGAATGCAAAAAAGGGTTAAATAATACTAAGTGTATGGTAATCATTGATTTGAAGTAGTCTTTTGGGCCAATATCTGGTCGACAGCATCGGCTAAGTTGTTAACAATAGCGTCCGGTTTGACTGTCGGATGATTTTCATCAGAAGGTCTGAACTTTCCAGTCCTTACCAGAAGTCCTCTCATATCTCATTGAAAAATATTTCAATTTACAGATCAACTTAAATAAACTCAAAAAATAATATACCAGCTCTTTGTGCGCCACCGACATCGCTATTGATGTCGTCGCCAATCATCACTACCTCTTCTGGTTTGAGATTCAATGACTGGATGGCAATAGAATAGTAGTCTTTGGATGGTTTGCCCATAATTACGGCTTCCGTATTAGAGGCATATTCAAGAGCTGCCGTATAGGCCCCGTTGTCCAAAACCAATTGGTTCTTCTCTTTATAATATCGTCTAAACATTCATTTGAAACGAAATGAAACAATCAATGAATGAATCAGTAATAAAACAAAAGCATCAAATAAATAATACCCCTTTCCTAAGGCAATCAAAAGAGGTTTTTCCATAGCTATGAGTACTTGAAAGGCTTTGTTCAGAGCTTCATATGTGAAATATTGGGCGGCATCGCCCACCACAACACAATTGGGCTCATTCTGATTGATATCTTTAAACTCAGACAAGACTTCTGTCAAATGAATGCAAATATATTCAAATGTTTGGCTGAAGTGAAGCGAATCATTCGAGTCATACCGGGATAGACTAGAAGATGAGGCCTCAATCTATCTTTGATTAGCATTTGTATGACTGCGGGCACGGGGGCGCATACCTCCGACTTCTCCAATTCATATCCAAATCGTCTGAGTTTTTCAACCAAACTATCAGTTGTTCGTTGGGTTTCGTTCGTACAAAACCGAAAAGGAATGCCTGCCTTTCGGAGTCTAACAAATAAATTTAATTATTGTCTTATCTTTTATACAATCCATTCATGTTATAAGTGCTGATCAAACTATTTATAGTTGACAGCAATTTAATCAACTATAATTTACTTCCAAAAAATACCCAGAATATTGAATTTTTTTCAATTCCCAAAAAAACACTTGGATTTGAATTAAATTGAATTAATGAAAAAAAAAACCCTTTGTTTAAAATTTCACTTTTTGTTTACTAGTAATTAAATTGAATCAATGGAATGGTTTAAAGCTATTTATTGAAGAAATGTGCCAAAAAAATAATTAAGATAAATATTGATTTAAACAAAAGTATTTCAACGAAAACAATGATTTGGAGAGAAATGGTTTTTAAAAAAAAATAAGACCTATTTTTCTAATAACAATGAAAAGCATTTTGAAAATTGCATTCATTGTATCTTCGCTCTCAATAAATGTGTTTTAATAAATTAAATTCTGAACAGAAGAGAAGTGCGAAATGTTAAAAATTTTAACAAATTTTGATACTTTTTTTCATAACTTGTAAAAAAAAATAAAAGCAAATTGAAAGCAATAATGGTTGAGTGAAACAGACTTTGCTTAAAGTATTTTACATTTAAATTTTTGGCAATTATTTGTTGAAAAAAAATTGTTTTAAATAATTTAATGCAAATAACATACGAAACTAACTATTCATCATTCAATTTAAGTGAATATTTTTGAAATTAAAAACAAATGTAATCAAAAAGACACAAAACTAGGAAATAAATGTCACATTTGACTGATATTCCGATACAGAATTTCACTGATATTTTCGATTACAAATACAGATATTCTGACTTTAATTGAGTTCAATGTTTGTGCTGTTAATTGAACATCAAATCCAGTGTTTAATATTGATTATAAATATAATTTATGCTAGATTGAATAAAGACAGGCTCTACCTCTTGATTGCATCGACACTTCCATTAATAGCCGAATCAAATCCGCTAGGAATATTCAAAGTTGAATTGAGAAATTAATTTAATTAGTCTTTTAAAAATGGTTAATCTGAATGGATTTTCGTCCCATTTATTAAATTATTAACAGATTATAATTAGTGTCAAATATGCAAAACTAGATCTAAGTGTGAATTAAAATTGAAGTTTAATTACCTTTCGTATAGAACTCCGGTTATGTCTAATAATAATCCTTTAATTTCTCTTTCCAACCATTTTTTACTCATTTTAATAAATCTGTTTATTTATAATTTGATTGAGTAATTATCACTTGGTATTGAAATGACACAAATTAATGTCTATTTATTCTGTACACCAACTAGCTATTACTCCAGAATCGACTACTAAAAGATCAGGATCAAAATTGTTTTGTAAAATTCAATCAAATTAAATACTTTTCTTGATTTTTGATTAATTGCAGAATAAATTATTGACTAAATATTTACAGTACTTATTAAGAGGCCATCAATTGATTCAATTGTTTAAAAAAATGATTCAAAACGATGCGATTGTCTGAATATTGAATGAATTTCACACATTTTTAATTTGGTTCATATGACTGTCTGATAGGCGCATGTCTTTGGCCTCAGATTAGATAATATAAGCGACTCTTTTTATGCCACAAATCATAAGAAGCGCTAATTTTGGTTCACATTTATTTCCAAACTCAGTGTTTAGATAAAAGTCAATCAAATGACTGAAAAAAAACGAATTAACTTCCATTAACTGATTTGTCTGCCAATCAGTTAACTCATTATTTCAGTCATATTTATATGAATTTTATTTATAATTCTTTGGTTCAATTAATGTCTAAGTTATAAATATTGGCCTAACTTTAAGCCTAATTAACGAACAATCAATCGGACAAAAGTTCACTTTAACTGAAAACTATTTTAAATGCTTTTAATTATAATCTTTAAAAACTGCTTCATTTGAATGGTATCAACAAAATTGAAAGTTTTCGTCAATTCACAGGAGATTACGTTTTCAAATGACTTAACTATTGTTAAGTTGATTTATTTTTTCAAGCTATTCTTGTTCTAAACAAATGACTTATTGGCATAAAACAAACCTGAAAACATACCATCCATATCATTAATAAACTCAATTTGTTATTTCCGTTACAAATCCTAATAAAATTTAATTTGTTTGTTAAACAATAATAAAATAAAACGATAAGAATGAGTACAATTATAATGGTTTTTGAGTTGTCGGTAGAGATTGACTTTAGATGAACAGTCAAAACGTCAAATGATTTTTGAATTTTTCCATATCTTTTCTCACATTTGCATGATTCAAATAATTAAGTTTTGTTTTTCTATATTGAAGTCCATTATTATGTCATCGAATGTCATCATTGAGATAATCAAAAGGTTTTCAGAGATAGTATTTATGTAATAAAAGTTATTTGTTTTCACCATTAGTTGGTTTGCAAAGAATTATTGCCGAAAGAAAAATAGCATTACATTCGACTGACAGTCCATTGAAGCATTTCTAAGCATTTTCAAGATAAACACGTTTTTGAATGAAATTTTTATAAGTGGTTCACAGTTTATAAGTTTTTCTCTTTTGGTTAAAAAAAAACTACTAAAACGAGACTAACTATTATTTTCTAATGAAGATTCTCAACAATTTCTATGTTACAAGTATCTCTGCTTTTTGAAAGTTTAAAAATATAAGTATTGGATACGTTTAAAGTAAAATGAAGTCAATTCAGTCGATCTGATTGTCTAATGGGATAATAAAAAAAAACGAATCAACAAAATCTGCCCCAAATTTCCCAATTCTGTTCAGGATTGAGGGTCAAAAACACAACAACAAAGAATAAATTTCAGCCAATATTACGTATCTCTCTGTAGGCATCGCTTTTAGCTCACAATTATTATTTATTTTTTTGCATCTGTTTAACGAATTATTTTTAGTACATTTCAATAGAAAGACTGAATCAAATTTAATTTCAAGTCCATTGCTAACCACTCCCACAAACACATCAACTTTCTTGGACTCATTATTTTCTCATTCAGATACTATCCATCGATAATTAACCAGTGGTTCACTTAGTATTTAATAACCAAATTTAGCCTGAATTTTTCGCCAATTTGCTAAAGTTTGACTTTGTTCCTCTGAAGAATGATGTCGATAGTTGACAAAATTAACACCATTATCCCTTGGAAATGAAAGCCTCATATGAATGCATTTTGAGCCAGGTATTTTGATATTTGTGAAAGCCTTTTGTGTTAGCGGTATTAAAGCCATCGATAAGTTATTGGCATTTCATAAAAAGACTGTTTCTATTCACTGATTTCACTCGAATGTTAAGTTCGAAATATCGGTAATTCTGGACTTAAGCGCCAATAAATGGTTATGAAATCTAATAATCGATTCGAATGCGTTTCGAGTGACTGATTAAAAGTTGTTGCGAACCCTTTCATGCATATCATTTGTGCTTTGCTTTTGACTATAATCGCATTCATTAATTAAGAATTGTTTTTTCATTTTCTGTTCGAATAGTTGTGCTGTGAATACGATTTGCTGAATGTATATCTGTGCCACTAATTCACTCAAAAAAGAACTATAGATTTTCATTCAGTCCTACCAATGGCTCAGACTATTCGACTATTGTTTTCAATTTAGTTTCTGTTTCCTCTCTCGTCATATATAAAAACTTTGAACAATAGTTTTTAATTCAAATTCCGCAATAGTTATGCAAAATTGCAGCTTTTAATTAAGAGCTGTTGAAAAAAGTCGGACTCCTATTGCCGGTTGCTGTGGTGCTGTGGTGAGCACCTGAGGAACATCAGACCAATATAACCAGTGTTACAGTGTTTGCTAAATTCAAACGGGTCTTTTAATAGGTCATCAAAAATCTAAAAATAGTCCCAAAAAAAGTTATTGAAATCGTAATCAAATTGTATTTCATCCGTAGTTTTCTGATCACTAGTTGTTTAGTATTTGCTTTCGAGTATTAAAAAACTATTATTCCGTTCCTTTCGGCTTTTGCTTTCGATTTGAGCGATCGTTTGTTTTGTGGAAACATTATTCGGATTAAGAATATGATTACTCTTCTCATCAAATGTCAAAAATGATTTCCAGAGGACTTTTGTGAAACCTTTTGTCAGTTCAACAATAAATAAAAACTTGTGTTAAATCCCTGTTTGAAAAGTAAGTCATTCAATGTCTTTGATTACAAATGTTTGATAATTCATTTTCTAATCTCTTTGTAATATTTTTTGAAACTTCACGTCTGTATTATTGTTCCATAAAATCAAAATCAAATATTTTCTCATTTATTAATAAAACCGGTAATCGAACTGAAAATTAAATTGAATTCTTTTTTCAATTATAAGACTAATTATTTTTAGATAAATTTTCAAATATTTTTTTGTCAGAACTTGATTTGTATCTAAAAATTGCTTAAAAAGAGAAATTGGGTTCAATTTCTTGACTTGAATTATATCTTGAAATGTCGAAACACTTTTCCCGCAATTTAAAAATAGTTCTTTTAATTTTAAATTTTAAACCAAATGGTTTGGAATTAAAGGATTTGTTTAAACTAGTTTTTTTTATCAATGTCTTGTTGATTGTCAGGTTCTTTACTATACTTAGTATATTTGAGAACGTTATAAAAGAAACTTTTCAATAACATTAAAAAATACCTTTACCGATAAGATCTGAAAAAATGTGCTGGTTTATTTATTTTTTATCTAAGAAGACACATATCCTAAAAGCATTCCCAAAAAGTCAAGTTAATCCACCTTGACCATCTATTAAAATAATTCTACATACTTTGATGATAAAAATAACTTTTGAAGTTTACTTAATTCAAAGAATATTTTCACTTATTATTGAAAATCGACTGAAAAGAAAAGAGGAAAAGAAAAATATCTAAATAATTAAGGCTTTTTGTGCTAAATATTGTCGAAGCCATTCACTTATGAATTATCTATGAAATTAAGACGATTTTTGAAAAGATCTTTTCGAGTGTAAGACTTATTGGTGCAAAACTTTCACAATTTCCACATCGAAGTAATGATAGTCTTTTAGTTTATGTCAAACACTAATTAAAATCAAATTTGATATTTAAATGTCTTTCTCAGAGAAAAGTCTCTTTTTCTCTAAACATTAGTCAAAATCTGTTTCTTTATCGCACTTTGACTTAATTGTTGTGAAAATGAGTTATTGGAAAAATACCAAAATTAATAACAAGTAAAAAATAAAAATAAAAATAATAAATACTTTGGGAAAATAAATTATCAAACATTTGAATAATTGGTTAGATTAGAAAACTGTAAGGAAGTGCTTCCCCTTATCTTTAAGTCTATTTTTTCGTAACTTTTCACTTTAATCTTTAAATATTAATCTCAGAATATTTAAAAAAGTTTTTTATAAATGCAATTTCCGTAAAAGAGATGTTTTGACCCATTTATTACTTAAACAGAGAGAAAGTTTTCGGATCTTTATTATCCAATTGTGAAAAATGTTCTTTTATTTGTATTTATTGAAGAGTTTGTTTGAAACTGATTTAACCGAAGCTAAGCCTCATTTGCAAACTTTTTATTAAGCAATTTATGATAATAACAATAATGCATTTGATTCCTTCCCTCTCTTTCACTTCACGATCGGTGAACTCAACCTATTTTCCGTCAGACATCAAATTCTTATTACTTGGAAGAACCAAAACTCTATCTATTAATCCAAAAGCAATTTTCTTCACAGATTAGTAAACTTTTAAAATAGACTTCAATTAAATTTCATTATTTAATTCTAAATTTTAATTACAATTCTTATATAAGTGTTAATTAAAAGAAGTATTCTTTCATTGAATAGAGTGTAAAACAAAGATCGTTGAAAATGCGTCCCATCGTTGTGTTAATGGTTTTTGCTTTAAGTCAAACAAATGCCGATATCTTCAGCTCAACGGCTCATCTCCAAAGTCTAATGCATTTGTAAGTTAATAGACTTTTCAACACTCTATCGACACTTCTGAATAAAAAATAATGTAATGCTTTGTTTTCAATTTCTAAATCAAGAGAAAGACATTTAGTGAGCGAAATGTCAAACTTTTTGTCCCAGATGGAATCCAAACTCTACGCCATCAGAAAGTTTGTATTTTGAATTTTTATCATAAATTGATTAATTATTTTATTAGTTATTTGGATGTGTTTACCGAAACTGCCGGACGACCTGAGTTTGCCGGAACCTATGCTACCGACGAGATTATAGGAAATCCTCTGCAAGCTTTCCAATTACTCAAACGTTTGACCGTTGATTGGCGTAAAATTGATGAACTTATGAAGAAAGAAAACGATTGGAAAAGTATTAACAATTTATCACGAATTTTATTGAGCAAAATGTCAATTAGAATAGATATTAACATATGAAATGAGCATGGTTAACCGCGAATTACTTTTTTTCAAAAGTCGAATTTTAGTGATGTTGAAAAGCTTAGACTTTGTTCAAAATATTTTCTAATTGTTTAATGATTAAAGTCTAATGACTTGAATGATTGGTTATAGACATCGAAGAGTTGACGACAACATACGAGTCGTTTTTGCCCAATAAAGATGATTTGAATGGTGCGGCGCTGGCACTCGTCAGACTCCAGGACACCTATAATCTAAATATGTCTGATTTAGCCAACGGACGGATTTTCGGCCATCAAACACATGTGGAGATGACGGGTATGTCCTATAACTCACGTATATTATTAACCCATAAATGCTTTTCCTAATCGATAACTTCGTTAATATTCAATAACTTTTAGCTTTGTTTTAAGATCCAAATCTATTGTTTAAAAAGTAGTTCCTTAACTTCTTGTGTCTACAGCTCGAGACTGTCTCTATTTGGGTAAACATTCTTTCAATAATGGATATTATGGTCATTCTCTTGAATGGTTCGAAGAGGCATTGATTAGAGCTCACCGGGAAAGCAACTCAACTGCTTCTGTAGAAGAGATCCTTCCCTTTTATAATATGGCGGTTGAAATAGTAAGTCGACTGAAGAGTATTTCTAATCAAATCTAATCAAACATTTCCATTCAAAGCACGACTCAATCGAAGCCAATCAAAGTTATTCGGAATATTTTAACGAAACCAAAGCTAATCCATCGTCAAAGTTGAAGATAGTCGAGGGCGAGAATGAAGACTATCGTAATTACCAGGCATTATGTCGGGGCGAGTCATTAAGAGTCAGTTTCTTCTTTGATTTTAAGTAACTTTTTTGTAATCATTGATTTGACTTCATTTGTATTTAGAGTCCAAAGACGGAGAAATATTTAAAGTGTTTTTTGTCGAATAGAGGACATCCATATCTGATATTACAACCAATCAAAGTGGAAATATTCAACGACAATCCATTGGTGATGATGTTCCACAATCTGATGACCGATTACGAAATGCAAATCTATCGAGAATTAGCCATTCCTATGGTATTTGAATCCAAATCCTTTTTAAACTATTATAATAATTGTTTTGTCGTCGAATCAGTTGACTCGAGCGCGGGTACAGACTGAAGATAGTAGCGATCAGGTCTCAAAAGTAAGGACCAGTCAAACGGCCTGGTTTTCCACTCAGATTCATAAAGTGGTCGCAAATATTAACCGTAGAGTCGAGGCCGTGACCGGCCTTTCAGCTGATATGGATAAAAGTCACTGTGAATTAGTCCAAATCGCAAACTATGGAATGGGTGGACATTATGTTCCTCATTACGACTATTTAATTGTGGACCGACCCCCAGATAAGAGACATTTGGCACCTGCCAGAGAAGTAGCTGCCGGTGACAGAACGGCTACCCTTATGTTCTATGTATAACAACTTTGAATTTGTTTGACAATAACTAACCAACCATTTTCTCAATTAGTTATCGAGTGTAACAAAAGGAGGTTCGACGGTATTCCCTCGACTGGGAGCCAAAGTGCTGCCAGAGAAAGGTTCGGCTGTTTTCTGGTATAATCTGTATAGAAATGGCGAAGGAATAGAGGATACAGTCCACGGCGCCTGTCCTGTGCTAATGGGCGAAAAATGGGGTAAATATCTGACACTTAATTCGATAATTAATAAAAAAAATAAGTCGATTGAAACTAATTGTCTTCACAATAGTTGCCAACTATTGGATTAGAGAAGTAGGACAGACCTTCAGGAGAAAGTGTACTTTGGATCCAAACGAATAAATTTTAAACAAAAAATTCTTTGCAAACAATAAGAGCGCAAAAAATGTGAATAAAAGGAGAAAAGAACAAAACATTTGGAATCAAGGCTTCAATTCATGCGATTTAAACTCAAATTAAAAACAATTTCAGTAAAAGTTCTTAAAATCGTTGCAAAAATACTCTGAATAATAAATTGCAAAACATTTCCTGATATTAAAGTGAGATATAATGTAATTAACTTAAAAATTATTTTTTAATTGTATTATAATTTTATTGTAAAATATATTTTAGATTTTTTTATAAATAAAATAATTTTATGAAATAAGTGATTAATCAATGAATTATCAATTATTCAATCGTTAAAAGTCACAATTTTAAGGAAAACTCATCAGAATTGTGATCAGAAAATTGGATAACCACTGAAATGAGGCTAAACTCTAAATCATGATTTAATTTGTATTCAAATGATAAGATTATTCAGAATTTTATAAAACATTTGCCATTTTTGTGGAGGACTATACAGACGGCTCTATCCGTATGAATGACACGATTGATGGCATCCAATAAATCAAAGTTATGTTTAGTGTATATAAACATCGATTTATCGCTGCCTTCGATGTCCACGTAATCGTAGAAAACGCTTAACTGAGTGTTAAGTCTTTCCAAATAACTGGTTATAGACATCGACTGCTTCAGTGCGTCACAAATAAAGGCCTTTTTGTTGAGCACCCGATCCCCAAATTCCAGACCCATTGAAAGCTTGAGTTTAACTAATTTCATGGTTGCGACCGCGTCTTCAACCGAGTCGTGTCCATTAATATCGTTGTTCTGAATACTCATATTTAGGAACCGTTGGGCCAAAGTCTTGAGGGAAGGTTTGATTGGTCTGAAACCCGACAGATTGTATATAACACTTGTGTCGATAATATACGGATGAATGAGTTGTAAGGCCTGCAGATCCGAGTTTAACGATTGGCCACAAATAATAGCGTCTTCGGGTAGAATTCGATTCAACTCGTTGTGGACATCTTCAAGAGTCACTTCGATTGGATCCAACAATTTCTTAGTTATTCCACTAAATTTTGTTAAATAATTAGTTATTTTGTTTTTAGGCTTAACTAAAGTGTCGTAAACTACAGAACAGTTCTCGTCGACCACTGAAATGCGGGTCACTTCCAGTTTGTCGGCAGTCGTGTAACACATCTCGCAGTCGATAGAAAATATGGGCGAAGAAGCGCTGACCGGACAGTACTTCGTCTTAGTTTTGCTGAAATAACCGAACATAGGGTCCATTAGCATCGGGTACTTCTCTATTGACATTTGAAGAGTGGATAATAACAATTCAGTTCTACAAATCTTCTCTTCGGAAGGGATTTCAATTGGTTTTAAAATTGAATCTGATTTCGACTTCAATTCTTTGTGCATTTTCTCCAATTGTCTGTTACTTAACCTAACATTTAGTAGGTTTTGAATCCAATCATCATTTGATTCAAATCTAACGCAATATTTGAAGTGATTTTCATCGAAAACACTTTCGATTGAATCGAAATCGAAGGCAAAAACCGATACTTTTGTGGCTTTCGTTGGTTTAAAGACTTTGCACCAATTCGGAGGATTTGATAGTCGGGGCGGCGGAAGAAGTGTCGCCAAAATCATGTGCTGAATGTCTTCAACGGAAAGACTTATTGGCATCGATTCAGTTGTTTCAGTAATTAAATACTTAGTGTCGACAAAAATCTTCGGCCTTTCGGTCGACAATTTTATCGACAATTTTTTTCTCAGTTCCGACATTTGCTTGAAATTAGAGTCAAAGACATTATTGTTGTCTTCGGATGACTCGATCTCGTTGTTGGTCTGATCCTCGCCTTCCACACAATTCTTTTGGCTATCAATTAATTCAATAAATTTTTGAATTTTTCTCTTCTTATTCTCTAATCTTGCAACTTTTTTATCTGAAGTGCGTTTCATTATATACTAAGACTATGAAAGAGATGGTAAATCTGTCGATACTTTTAATTACATTTAATTTAAATTACAATAAAATATAAACAACGGATCGAAACACGTTTTGCAGACTTTTAAATGTTTGACGCAATCATTGGCTGAATATTTGCGCAAATTTTAAACCAATTGATTGGTTAACGAAAGTCGTAACAGATGGCAGTCCTTTACTTTAAACGTTTCTTATCGTTGATATTGTTGATGGTATTTACCACAAGATTATCAACTCTTTAATTCATTTTTAATTGTGTTTAACTCAAATCAATGATTGTCTGAATAATCATTTGTCGTGAAAATGAGTGAAAGTAAGGGAAAGAGTGCCTCAAAGGGTCCGAAACCAGTAATTAAAGTAAGAAATTGTTTGTGTTTTGAATTTTTGATTAAAAATGTGTTTGAATAGCGATATCGACGCGAATCTTCCAAAGAGTCCAATGAATCCGATGACGATTATGTGCCATACGTTCCCATCAAACAGAGAAGACAACAAACCAATCCATTGACCAGTCATCCCATTTCCCGATTCGGTGACACTCTGTCGACAGATGACAGTCAGTCGCGAACGGGTTTCGATGAGAACAGTCAGAAGGCCGAAGAGTCGACCGCTCCCAATGTTGTCGAAGAAATGGACGAATGGCGCAAATACAACATCAGTCTTCTGGACCAACACAACGAACTCAAGAAGAAGTTCGAACAGAGGAAAGAGAGTGCTATTGAAAAACAACTCAAAGAAGAGGAGAAGATATTGGAGAGCGTCGCCGAAAAGAAGGCACTGATGGCTGTCTCTGAATTGGCGAAAGGCATTCAATATTTTGAGCCAATAAAGACCGGGTGGAAAGTTCCCAAACATATTCGGGAAATGCCTGAATCGCGCCATCAATCCATTAGAGAAAAGTATCGGATTCTGGTTGAGGGCGAAGATATGCCCGAACCCATCAAAACCTTCAAAGAAATGAAATTCCCTAAAAGTGTTATCAATGCGTTGAAAAAGAAAGGCATAATGAAGCCGTCCCCCATTCAGATGCAGGGATTGCCAGCTGTCCTGTCCGGTCGCGATATGATTGGTATTGCTTTCACCGGTTCTGGAAAGACTCTGGTCTTTGTTTTGCCGTTAGTCATGTTCGCATTGGAACAGGAATTGTCTCTGGCCTTCCTTAAAGATGAAGGGCCTTACGGTCTGATTATCTGTCCGTCACGCGAATTGGCGAAACAGACCTACGAAATAATCCAATACTATTGCGATACTCTGACTGCAAGCGGAATGCCTTCACTCAGGGTATGTCTATGTATTGGCGGGGTTTCCGTTAAGGAACAGATAGATGTGATTAGAAGAGGCGTTCATATAATGGTGGCCACTCCGGGACGACTCATGGATATGCTGGAGAAGAAAACTGTAAATTTACACGTCTGTCGGTATTTGTGTTTAGACGAAGCGGACAGAATGATTGATATGGGCTTCGAAGAGGACGTCCGCACCATATTTTCTTACTTCAAAGGCCAGAGACAGACACTCCTATTCTCTGCAACAATGCCTAAGAAAATTCAGAACTTTGCGAGAAGTGCTTTAGTCAAACCAATTACTGTGAATGTGGGTCGCGCCGGTGCTGCCTCTCAAGACATTTTGCAGGAGGTCGAGTACGTCAAACAAGAGGCCAAGATTGTCCATTTGTTGGATACCCTTCAAAAAACAGAACCGCCTGTTCTTGTGTTCGCTGAGAAGAAACAGGACGTCGACGCTATTCATGAATATCTTTTACTGAAAGGAGTGGAAGCGGTGGCCATTCACGGCGGCAAAGATCAAGAGGAGAGGTCACGTGCTGTCGCTGAATTTAGAAGAGGGGAAAAGGATGTGTTAGTCGCCACTGATGTCGCCTCTAAAGGTCTCGATTTCCAAGAGATCAAACACGTCATCAATTATGATATGCCGGACGACATCGAAGATTATGTCCATCGAATCGGTCGTACGGGTCGTTACGGCAAAACTGGTGTCGCCACTACTTTCATAAATAAATCGATCGATGAATCAATTCTTCTGGATCTGAAGCACTTACTACTCGAAGCCAACCAAAAATTGCCGCCATTTTTGGCCGCACTTCAGTCAGAGTCGGAAAAATATTTGGATTTGGGCGACGAAAGGGGTTGTGCTTATTGTGGAGGTTTAGGCCATCGAATCACAAATTGCCCGAAATTGGAAGCTGTTCAGAACAAACAGGCCTCGAGTATGGGCCGCAAAGACTACTTGGCCAGTGGCACAGCCGACTGGTGAACATCTCATTTGATTTGCCACCAAATCATGAAAAGCTATCATTTGTTGAAATCATTAATTTTGTTGAAAACATTGGACTAAAAGTTGTAATGTATGACAAAACTTGTAAATCGAAGACATGAATACATGAGTGAAGTCGTGATTAGACTTTCATTAAATTAATGCTTTATTTTTGTATTTTTGATAATTGTCTGACAAAACGCTATTCGAAGGGAAGAGTAGAGACAAACAAAAGCAAATTGAATGTAATTGAGTCACGCGTTTGACTATTCGGCAGAGCTTTTGACTCTATAGTCGAACCAAATGTGTTTTGAGTCAAATGAATGAAAACTTGTTAAGCGAATGCTGTTCTGAACCACTATTTCATAGACTTATTACTCTATCCATTGTTATGGTTCACAACTTGTGCTCTGAAAAACTAAAGTTATTTATTTGGAAGCCTTTCGAAGGCCTCAGATATTCCCCAGCGATGTGTGTACGGCACTCACAGCCAGTACAGCACTGGTAGCCGACAAAGCAATTATCAATGTGTCAAACGAATAGACACCAAAACTTAAGCCCAACTGCTCTTCGAATCCAATAAAACATAAAACGTGTTGCATAAGACTATATAAGACTTGCACAGCCCTACTGGTGCCGCACGTATGACACCGGCTTACAATACCATAACATCATCTCTTCAGAGATCGCAACAGTATTATTGTTTGGATGACAACAAAACCTTATAAACAAAAATTTTAATGGGATTACAATCGCATTGAAAAGATTTCCCACTTTTGAAGAGCAGTTGTGTCACAAATCAGCAAAATATAAGCCATTCCTCCACTTCTCACTAAAGAAATGTTTGATTAGATTTTTATTCCTTAATTCCTGTTTTCTATTCAAAATCTAATTTTCACTTTCATTGTAATTATAATTTTTTCCCTCCAAAAGCAGAATAGCATCTGAATTGTCGGTAAAATAATGTGTCTGTGCTATGAACCGACCGGTCAGCTATAGGTTCAGTTGGGCTCATCTGAATAATTCCAGAATTTTCTCTTCAAATTCTGATATTCAATGATTAAAACCTTTTAGGAATCGAATAATGGAATTAAACTCAAAATTCATTGAATTATTGATTTGTGATATAATTTTTTCATCTGATGCAGAGATGTTCAAAAAGAATCTCTATTAACTGGACTCGAGCCAAATATTTCTAACTTTGCTGATTGTAGTCTGGATTGTATGTTAACCCAGAATTGCGACTGGTATGGACTCCACCCTGAGCCAATTCTAATATTAGATTCAATCTTTGAAAGTATTCATTTGTTTAAAACCAGGGTTCTCTATGAAACCACTTAATTCGATTGATATTTGAGTTTTAAAAATTTTATGAAAAAAACATCCAGTACCTCTACAAATATAATAAATAATTTATTCGGATAAATATTTTCTCTAATGGCAAATATGCTGACATTTGTTGAATGAATGTGAAAAAGAATATATTTTGTTCATTAATTCCAACAAAAGCTGACTTTTTGAAAGTCATTGCTATGAATGGTTGCAAAACAATTGATTTGGACGGATGTCGGATATCCCTATTCTCTGTTATTCACTATTATTGCCATCACTTTTGTTATACATTTCTGTTTAATTGAACGCAATTTTTATTGTATTATAACTTAACCTTTGATTTTGTGAATCAAATGACACAAATATCAAAAGTTATAAATAGTTATAAAGATTACAATGAAATTATAAAAATTTTATTATAAAAGGAAGACATTTTAGACTTAGCATGATCAAATCAGTGAATATTACATTGGCATCACTGGATGGTTTAACTATGCTAAATTAGGAACATATGGTAAAATGTCAAAGCTGATATTAGTGACGGGTGCGGCTGGTTATATTGGGTGTCATTGTGTGTTGAGTCTACTGTGCAATAACTATGAAGTGGTGGCTTTAGACAACTGTTCCAATGCTGTTCTGACAAATGGACAGAAACTGCCCGAAAGTTTGCGAAGAGTTGAAGTGTTGGCTAAAAAGGCATTAAAAGAGTTCATTTTTGCTGATCTAACAAAGGAGTCATCGATTGACAGTGTTTTCAAGCGATACCAATTCGATGGTGTAATCCATTTGTCTTCACTCAAATCAATAACAGAATCGATTTCAAAGGCCTTCCAGTATTACAGCAATGATATCAAAGCGATTCTTAATTTATTGGATTCAATGAAAAGGTTCGAAGTTTACGACCTTTTATTCGGTTCTTCGGCTTCGGTTTACGGTAAACCTAAATACTTACCAATAGACGAATTACATCCAACTGGTCAGTCCCTTACCAGTCCTTACGCTAAGAGTGTTTTTATGATCGAACAAATATTACAAGACTTGTGCGCTAGTGATCCCATGTGGACAGTTGTGTCGCTCAGAATATTTAACACTACTGGTGCTCATTTCTCGGGAGACATTGGAGAAGATCCGCCTACTGTTCCCAAGAATCTCATGCCTTACATTACTCAAGTTGTGATCGGACGGAGACCTGAGCTTAGAGTATATGGCAGTGATTACGACACCAGAGATGGCACAGGAATAAGAGACTACATTCATGTTGAAGATGTTTGTGATGTCTTTATCATTGTTTTGAATAAAATGCTGTTCGAGGACTGGTCTCATTGGTATGTTTTTAATGTTGGCAGTGGTTGCGGTCACTCTGTACTTGAGGTTTGTGTTTGCCTTAAATCAGAAACCATTTGTTTAGAAATTGCTTTCAATCTTAAGGTAATCTCAATGTTTGAGTCAATCACTGGTAACACAATTCCTCACGAAATCGTTGAAAGAAGATTAGGAGATATCGGCCAAAGTGTGGCAAATATAACACTGACTGAAGAGATATTGAATTGGAAGCCAAAGCGAATCCTCAAAGATATGTGTGAGTCAGCCCTCAAATGGCAAAAACGAAATCAAAAGGGTTTCGATGAGTGAACCCAACGAACGGAATGCAAACCTCTCACTCTTTCACTACATTTCACGCTTTGCAAAAAAACTGATTTAAGGTACTTTTCATGAATTTTATTCAAAATTATCAAAAGTTACTTATTTTTAAAGAAATAATAATTGGATTTTTATCAAATGTTCACCATGCTCAATTCTCTTTCCCATTTACTTTAACAAAAGTTTTTTCATCACTTGTTTTATATAAATTTCATTTAAAATAATATTCTCTTGAGTTTGAGCACAATTTTCTTATGCTTTCTTCTTTTGTACTTCAATTTAAGACTTAATATTTATATTATTTATCTATTTCTGTGTTTGATTTTGAATCTCATTTTTAAATTGAATTCTAAAACTTTTTAAATTGAATCTTGATTTAAATGTAAACGAAGTGTGCATTCATTCAATCTCTTTGGGGTATTCTTCCATTGAATCTGTAAAATATTATTCAAAGTTTGGTTTTATTTATATTTCGTTAAAAGTATTTCTAATCTTTTAGTATTTTTGAATTGATATGTGAATCAAAAATGCATTACAAAGTTGTGGCCCTTTTTCGCACAACAAATAAGTAAATTTTAATTAATCTATTTTTTATGATCTCAATATTTATTTAATCATTTATTATATAATTATTGACATTTTTAATAATCAAAAATAAAATTAAACTTTATTCTAGGTTTTTTTTACTAAAAATTTATAAATCAAATGTAATTGCTAATTTTATATCTAGGCCCAGATTCACGTTCTTAGTCTTTTGACAAAACTTAAGAATTCAAGAAAACTCTTAAGAATTTAGTGTTATTTTTTGCAATCAATTGTATTGTTCCCATTGATTCGAACAATAAAAATAGTAATGGAAATGAAATGAATTAAGTGTACTTGGTGCCTTAAATAAAAAATTATAATCTATTAAATAAATAAAAGATCAAAGAACATGTTCACAATTGAGAGTAGAGTTTGCCAACAAAAAGACTTGTATTGGTTACAGGATTTTCATTGATTTTATTATTGATCTTGTTGAAGATAAGATTGGAAAATCAGTTGAAAAGTTTTGGTCACTTTTGTGCTCATTTTGGATAAATTGTGATTTTATTATTTGGTTCACTTCATTGTGTTGGCTGTGAATGTGGACCAAAGTATCTTAAATTCAGTCAATAGAAGTTTATCAGAAATACGAGTGAATCAATTCTTCTAATCAAACATTTGATGAGAACTACTGTTGGCTTCAATTACAGTCCTGTGTCTCTCTGTAAGTAGTCTTGAATTCTTGGATACCTCCCCTCTGTTTACCAAATATGCCGGAGTAGGAGAGACCCACTCCGAATAGGATTGGATGATATCCTATGTTTCATATTAAAAGGGAGTCGACGTGCAAACATCAGACTCGGATGTGACCGGACCAATATCATCTAATACAGCCTCGGGCTTCAATTTAAAGAGAGCCTTAACTTTATTAACTTAATTAAAATAATTCACTCAATTTTAATTTAATGAACCATTGGATTCATTGGATATTTTTCAGAAGCCATTAATTTGAAACTTGCAAATAATTCATTTTATAATTTCCATCTAAGCAACTTTGAACCAGAAGAGTTAATTGACGCAACTGTTCTATATTGAGATGAATTAGCACCTTGCCCCTTTGTCTTCATTAAACTTATTCGTCTTTCGAAGAAAAGTCAGAATCAAATTAATTCTGACACAAATTGTTTTGACGTCAAGTATTTGATCCCAACCTTAGAGACAATCGAATGAAAGTCAAGAAATTTCATTAAAAGCTAAGAATATATGAAAATCGATGGAATAGAAAAATTGAAAAACCTGAGCCATAATGGATATTAATTTGATGAATTGCTTGATATAATTTGTAGGCATTAAAAGCTATAGACTAATGATTAGTAGCGATGTTCTAAATACTGGTAATGGCAGCAGAGATGGTGTGCCGGCACTGGTAGTGGCAGAGTTAGGCCTATTATCATTTATATTTCTTAGTGTTCGCTAACATAAGCCAACAGTAATCGAATCCCAAGTGTTTGTGCCATATATAAGACAACGGCATCAACTCATTTGCTAACCAATTAACACAATGTCAGGACCGAAATGAGTTATCGTAAGCTAACGACTCCCAAATGTATGCTCCAAATGGTTGAGCTATAGTTTGAACAGTTGTGCTGATGTTGGCTCGACTGGCATTCGATACTCTGACCCGAAGGCAATAATAGCGTTCACTTTTACAACGCATCGGAGAGTTATAAAAAATGTTTGCATCCGATGGTCTGATGGCCTCTCATATAATGTGCGCTTCTTTTCATGTTTTATTCGCTACTATCAAAGCGCTCACATATGAATCTGCAACCCACTCCCGGGAATTCCTCAAAAATATATTCCACTCTCTGTTGCAGATAACTATTGATATCGCAATATATACTCCAAATAAACTCTAATACTAAAAGTCAAAACTGAAATCGAAATTTTTTCAGCGAAAAAATGGTTATCTTTGGCTGAGATATGCACTCCATTGATGTACGGGTTGTCGAAAGTAAACCAAAACACATTATACAGAATATCGATGTCAATATCACAACAGATATCTCATAAAAAATTCTTAGCATTTATAATAACTTTTCGCTCTATTTTATGGGCGAATCACAAACGAGAATCTGATCCCATACTAACTTCAAAGAAATATTTTTAGTATTTTTTTCTTCATTTTTGCTCTTTTCATCTGTAAGTCAAATAATTTTTGATCGAATACCTAATTCATTGATTTGAATGAAGAGTTTATGTGAAACTTTCGATTAATTTTTAATTGATGTCAGTTTGAAATTTGTTTATAAGTGGTTTGAAATGAGCTCAACATTGTTTGTCTTCTTTGGAAAGCATTGGAAATTATATTCAAAATGAATATTACATTGAATTAGATTCCTAGAAATACATTAGTGCCTCATTCAAAATGTATAACCTGTTTGAGTGATTGAGTCAACTAAAAGGTAATTTGTATACATTTGACTTCAATATTGATTATTTTAAAAACAGAGATCAGAAGGGGATCAGTCAGTGAAACGCCTCTCTGGACCCAAAAATTCGCTAAACACCCCGATGGGATTTGATCCCAAGCTAGAAGAGTCCCTCCTCTAACACTGAATATTTTGAATTTTCTTCTGTAACAGAAGAAAACAGTTGTCTTTGATTTCCACTTTCTATTAATTCGATGCTAAGAGACGTCGATTTAGTGATCCTCTGTTGTAAACATAAAATTTTGGTAAATCTTCTGATTAGATAAGTATTAAGTAAATACCTTAAAATTGCCCTTGTATTAACCACATAATATTATTTAATAAAGCGCTGATTATTCAACATTGATTTTGGAGAGGGTGTAGTATATAGATACAGTATTTTTGCAATTTTATAAGTATGATAAAGTTTTCTGCTGGTTGAAATGTGTTTCTACCAAATTATATTTTTTGCCGGTATTCTATTGAGTAGTAGATATGCCCTGAGGTTGAAGTAAGAGTTGAGGCCAGAGATGCTGGACTTACATAACTAGTAAAGTCTATAAATCACTCATTTAATAGAAAGGCTTTTAAAAAGTTTTTCGGTGTTTTGCTATGAAACAGATTTTCAATTGAATCGAGTCTCACTTTATTTGATAAAATATTTTTATCAAATCATTGCCTCCAACAAAACAACAAAGATAACAAGAAGTATCTATAAATTTTTAAACACAAATACTATCTTGAATTTTATTATTGAAGGCTTTCAGCGCATTTAAAATTGAGCTCATTCAATATGTTACTACCTTGATCATAAAGATAAAGAGTTAGTTCATATTCAGTATGTATAAAAGTTGAAAACATAGTTTTATATTAATATAATTGAATTTATTTCAATTAGAGCCTTATCGAAGTCATTAATCTTTTCCGGTCTGATAGACAATATTTTTTCATTATTTATTCGAATGAATTCATTTTGTAATTGAATTAAAGAGGAGTTCTCTGACAATAAGCCAAACGGAAAACACGTGAAACATAAAGAGATTATTTTATTGTTTTTATTTGAACTTGGTTTGTATGGACAAGAGTCGGGTTCGTAATAATTTCTTGAGTTTATTTAAGAAATACTTAAATCTATATAAACTTTTTCTTCTCTAATAAACTGTTTGTGACTCTGTTTTCTCTCTGATGTATGTATTGGAGAGTTGGCCACTAGTCTTGTGCAGTGCAGTGTATGCGAGTGCTGTAACACTCATTTCAAGTGAATATATAGCCAAAACAAACTACATCATTTGTTGCACAAACCCGTTGGGATCCCGATGTTCATTAAGCTTCGGCCCCAACAAAGCCTCGAGAGTATTGGCAGCACCACTCTATATGGTATAGCCCTTCGGTAAAAGTGACTTCTGATATATGGTATGGTATACAGTATGTGGTGCGTGAATAACATCGGCAGCACTACACACAAAGTTTGCCGTTCTTTAGACCAAAGTTTTAGTTTTAGTCAAAGAAAACTTCTTTTCTATCGTTAGTCAGAAAGCCTTAGACTGCCATCAGATGAAAGTATAGCACAAAGTGAACCGAGAGCTCAATCAGACACTGACTCTCACTCTTGTTTATCAGTTGTCGGTCCCAAAGCAAACAGACGTTTCAGCTATGATTTGACAGATGATTCTGTTGTGTATTCATCGGAACAGGTCATGGATACGAAATCAAAATTGATATCAGCGCCAGCACAGCATCAGCACTGAAACAATGCTAAATAATGCATATAAGGCCTCATCCGTTTTCATTTACCACATGACAGGTCCGACTGAAACTTAAGATAAATGCCTTTTCATCATATTCTGACTGAAAGCGAGCCAAACATTGGAAAGAATTTATTTTTAATGCCAAACATCGGCTCAAAAACTTATTTACAGACAAAACAGAAGTTTAACATCGATTTAGATTTGGGCGCCTGTAAGCACACTTTGTTACAAAGCCTCTGAGTCTTACGCACTGCATCCCACCTCTGGTGCTCTTTTGTCAACCGATTGAATACAAGGAAACTAAATTCCCAATAAAACTGTGAAAAGGGAATCCAGAAACTCAATAATAAGTCGTTTAAATTGGATTAAGTTTCCTATTTTGCCAAATAATAAGTTTAGTTAATATAATATTCAGCACTTCTTAAATGTCAGTACCTTTTATTAAAATAACTCAATCGCTCCAATCATTTGATCATTTTATGCAGATTTCTCTTATTTCATAACAGGAGCTGAGCTTTTGGTAGAGCCGATAGAGTGAACAGATGGATGGGTCGGAGCATAAAGAAGTGAAAGAGCAGTGAATGAGCAATGGATGCCGGCCTGAACTGCAAGTGCACATCTAACCAGTGCCACATTTCTAATGAAAAGGAGAGATGAGGAGGAGAGAGGACTGCCTAATAAGACAATGCAATACAAATTTGTTTCGATGAACAGCCGATAATGACGTTGAGTTCATCAATGCGTTGACCCTAATGTTGGAGTGAGTGCCGATCCATCGTATGATTGCAGTATTGGTGAATTGGGAGGTCACTTATCTCACAGTTACATAGACTCTCCGGTGGGGCTGAGCTCACGCGGATCGTGTCACGCATCACTAACACCTTTTCCAATAGCCTGACAGTCATGTGCTCCCTACGTACTGAATCGAGTGTTCGGATAAGATATCCCTCATTGAAAACACACTGCATTTGGCCTCTCTATCAAATATTTAGCACTTCTGGGTTTTGGGCGCATCAATGATCACAACAGAGAATTGCTTTCTATTGTATAGACTTCTAGTCGATTCCCTCCTTTCCCTCTATTGATCACTTTTAGCAAATAATTTATATTTTTTTGATACACTTTTGCACATATTATTACCAATGGTTCTGACAGATGTAGTAAACATTGACTTTATATCCTATTCTTATTCCCTTTAAATATTTAAGACTTATTAAAGTTTGCAGAAAATTTATTCCTCGGAAACGCCAGTTATTAAGCTTTTAATAAATAATTGATTAGATTTGAGAAAAATACTAAACAAATGTCAGAAATCAGATAACAAATGAACTAAAAATAGTGACTTTTAGCTCCCAATCATGTTTTGTGAATACAATACTCTGAAATATACTCTGAAATATTTAACTTTGAAACTGCAATCAATGCATAAAAACAATAAGTTGGAAATCCTTGAAGGGTCAACCAACTCGATTCTTGGCCTAAAATTCGGACAGTACTTCATTTTTAATCCATACATTGACCTCTTCTTCTAAATATTGAAATGCATTTTCTTTGATAAGTACTTTTGGTTAGCCTTAGATTTCTCCGGTATTCCACTGAGTAATAGATATGCCTTTAGGCCCAGGGATTATTATAAGGCCAGAAATGCTGGGCTCACATAACTGGTAGAGGCTAGAATTCGTCTCAATTACAAAATTTTATAAAGTTTTTGTTTTAATTGAACTTTCCATTAATGTGTACGAAAACAAACTATTTTCACAATTCTCTTATGAATTCGTTTCTATTAAATATTTGTACGAAAACTTATGAACGAAAAAGTTTTGGCCTTAAATTAACATTTCATATAAATATTCATAAGTAGGAAAAAGTTTATTAGAGAGTATATACACATAAAGATTAATTGAGTTAATACTTAATTCAAAATCACATTAATTTCTCGCAGGAGTTTATACATCACTTGCTTTTGCAATCGCTGTTCACTTAATAATAAAACAAAACTTTTTGTATTTAAAAAATAGAAGACTTGAATATAAATTAATATTTTATTTGTAAAACTTCGCACTAAAAGTTTGCCGGATTTCTAAATGTGACCAGGATCCCAATAATATAAGATTAAGGAAGTTTAAATCAAATTTGGACTGTGTCGTCAAAAAAATGTTCAAGTCATCCTAGTTTTATCCTGAAGCAGTTTGACTCAAAGCTTTAAAGCGCCTCAAATTAAATCGAGTGTAGAAAGTGCTTAAATCAATGCTCTTATCAGCAGATTATTTGAGTACGAACCTGGAAATTTTTTGTATTTTATGCAATATAAACTGTGGCGGTGTATTTTGCAATCACTCCCCTGACTATCCTCTGTTAAAATTTATTTTATTAATGTAAACTTAAATTCGGAATAAAATTTTCAATCGATTAAAATTAAATTTTGTTCAACTCTTATGAGAATCGTTTCGGAGAAAAGTTAAAAATTTGTTTTCAGTGAATTGCATTTTAGAGCAGCTCTGCCTTCAATTGTATGTTATTTGAAGAAATTTGAATGAAAAATATTTAAATGATATCAAAATATGTGATCGCATTACAAATTTGGTCGAAAGTCCAAGGTAATTATAAGTCATAAATCAATCAAAAACTCTATTGAAAATCGATTATTAGTCTCAAACACCCAATAAATCAGTCAGACATTAGTTGAAACAAAACAAAGGATTGTCAGACAGAGAGACAAATGTTGAAATAACCTGGAGGTTGGCGCTCAGGTCATTCCCTTTAGTGGCTCCACTTTTCTCTATGGATTCTTATAATAGCAAACAATTTTGAGAGCCTTTTATTCTGAAGGCATCGCAAAACTATCGGTAATCGACTTATAAGTTCGGTTTCTAATCATTTGAATGGTTTGATGAGCTGTTGTCCCACTTGTGGCCCACTTTTGTCGACTGATCCGACTGTCATTAGCGGTAAACGTTTCTCTCCTAAAGCTATTTTGTTTTGGGAAACCGATTAATTCCAAGTATAAGTCTAAAAATGCCTTTCAATTCGCGCTGATTTCGAAATTCACTGAAATGTTTAGACTCTGAAAAGTATCCAGGATCAACAAATTTAACTTTGAATTTTTCATAAGCAAACACTTGTGCAAACTTATGAAAGAATAATCTTGACTGTTTTCAACATAATTCTCATTGATATAAATTATATTAAGATTTTAACCTATTTAAAGTGCAAGTTAAAGCTAAAGAAGCCCCCCTTTCATGTTGCCGACCTGGGTGCTCCAATTTCCTAGCGAGAAAATATGGTTTTGCCTTGTGTATCCCTTGGCAGGCGTGGGTGGAGTGGGTAATCAATCGGGTTTGGCGTAACGGTATTCGTCGTGTGAGCGCATGCCCACCAGTGCCGAGGGTTTGGCAACTAATCAGAAGTTAGAGAGCGATAGAGTCTTAGCTGTTGGCAAAGAGAGACACTTTGGAGTGCGTGCAGTACTCGTGTGCAGACCTTCAGCCTCGTGAGGGTTCACTATGTTGTGATATCATTCAAATCATTTGAGGATCATTTAAAAGACCGACAACATGTTCGGACATCATCATTCCGTTCAATCAGCGACAGCATCACTTAAAGAGGAACCATTCCTGCATGTGCCGACAGCACATCATCCGCATGCTCAGTTCCATCATCATGGTGCTCATCATCATGGTGTACGTGCAGGTGCCGGATGGATGCAATCATCTATGCTTGACCAGGCAGCTGTTGCCAGGTTTGTCTTTTGTTTTTAAGTTCTTAGCCATTGTCACCATCCATGACATCAATCAGTCATTTATTATTTAATATCATTTGTGCGTTCATTGCAATCAAATGTTGTTTTGGCTCTAATATGACTGTTCTGTTGGATTCAATCAATTATTGTCTGTAATCGCCTTCATATTAATGGTGTTTTTAATTGACGCGGTGATAGTGTTGGCTTAGGTCGAGCTCATTTCGAGAAGCAGCCCCCGTCCAATTTGAGGAAAAGCAATTTCTTCCATTTTGTTATTGCACTTTATGACAAAGCGGGTCAACCGGTCGAAGTCGAACGCACCACTTTCATCGGGTTCATCGAAAAGGATCAGGTATTCAATTTAAATTTTTTTGTCCACTTTTGCACTCGTCTTAAGACAAATGAATTTTTAATTTTTAAAACATTCTTAAAACAATTCTTCATAATTGATATCCAGGAAACTGAAGGCCAGAAGACAAATAATGGGATCCATTATAGACTTCAACTGCTTTACGCCAGCGGTAATATATTATCACATTTTATACCATTCCTTTCAAACCCTTAATCTTTATATTTACTGTTTTGTTGAAGTATTGCAAACATTGAAAGAATGTTAACAGAAGATAGAGATAGAGATATAGAGAGCAGAGAATGCTTTACAGCAAAAGCATTCAATCGATCGCTTAATACATAATTCAAAACCATTAAATCAATTACTATTCTAAAAGATGTTTTTCTTTTCTTGGAACAGGTGTCAGACAAGAACAGGATCTTTACGTTCGACTCATCGATTCTGTCACCAAACAGGTATGGCTTTGACTGACAATCACATAAATTCGTGCCTCTCTTAAGCCAGCGTTCACTCCATTCGCTTTGCGAGCATTTATCAAATGAAACAAACATTTTGAGCCAATACTAGCTTTTTGTTCAACTCATAAATGAATATTAAAAACCCTAAATCAACATAAATTGCATTCTGCTTAATATAAAATGAATATAAACTATTTGTTCTTGATAATAAGTAGCATGAAAAATTCAGCATATCTCTATTCCTTATTTGCAAAATATTAATGTCAATTAATTTTTAACTTCTTACCAATTTTCAAACTCAAACAAAGTAATTGCAATTTAAATGGAAGAGCTAGAAAAAGTAATTAACTTGGTTAAAAATTGATGAAATTCCTCTAGTTTTAAGTGAGTTTTCTATTTCATTTCAATCTGGTCTTATTCCTAAACAACTATAAATTATTAGTTTATACTGAGCAGATTCAAATATCAATTAGAGCTTCTAGCGAATTTTAGGAAAATAAAAATAAATAAGTTGGAACATGGTCATTTATATTAGTTTAATGTCTTAATTAGAAAACGTCAGCGATATTTATGTTGACATTATTATCAGTTGAATTGGTATCAGTCTGTGTCCCATAAATCAGTTTAATTTATTCGAAGCTATTACTGACCGCAATATGCATACAGTTATGTAACCGTTTGTTAGAAGTAGCAGAACAGCACAAATGCACGGCGCAAATGGTCACAAACCAATCGAAAAAGCCATTCATTATTTTTGGGCCAAAATGCAGTTAAATTGTTTATTCATTGAATTTATTTGTTTTTCAAATATAAGCGCCGTTATAATTACTTTAAAAATTGGTGAATTCCAGCTAATCTAATAGAGCTAGTATAGAGCCCAGGCTAATCTAAGCTATGAATTATTTCAATTAAATTAAGCGAATCGAAAATTTTTTCAGTTTATTTGATTATTACGTTTATTGAGTAAATATGGAGTAAAGAAAAAATAGATTCAAACGTATGCTTACAATAAGTTATATCAATAGATTGTTATTCATATAGCGGTAAATGTATTGTCAGAGTCGAGCATAGAGTGGAGCACAAGTAGTGTAGAGAAGTGCAGATGAAGCATATGATGTGCATGTGATTCATAAAAACAAAACCACCAAATGATAAATCAGTCGGTTTGACCGTACAGTCAAAAGCGTATTGATTTTTTCCATTTATCAGTTGTGAGAGCTGCGAGACAGTGAGCCAGAGCTGAGAGCACAGCATAAAACAGCTAAGTCAAGCTTATTCCAGATTACGTACATTTATGGCTTTTCAGTGGGATTTTTTTTGGCTAAACTATGAGACACTAAACGATGTTTGCCAGAGTTAACCAAGGGGTACACCAAAATTAGCCTCAATTTTTGAAGCATCAAGAAAGTTGACAAATCATTTGGGCAATTTTGGGCCATATTGGTCTCCAAACCAATTTTTAATCATTTAAACTTAAATTAAACAGAGACCAGGTTTAGCTAAAAAACTTGTTAGAATCAATTTGACATTGGCTATAAATTGAAATGAAAAGCCTGCCCAACCCCCTAAAAGTGGTATAGATTGACCGACCCTGATGTTTGGCTTATAATATATTGTGTTTTAAGAAGAGAATAACAAATATTAGTCCAAAAAGCATAACAAATATTTGTCTGAAAACATAACAAAAGCCGATATGAGTTTAATTTTGACAATTGTTTTAAAGGACTGATAGGACAGCAATCTATTCAATTGAAACAATTGTTCCAAACCAATGAGTACTCAATTCATTGCACACTCGTCTACACCATCGGCTTTAGCACTGGCTCTAACTCTATGGCGAGGTTTTAGTGTATTAGAGTCTCATCTTTTTGTAGATTCAATGAAACGTTTCGGATCAATCAAACGCTTGTCTGGGCACAGACATAGGCTCTGCCACTGCATAGACATCTATGCTTTTGCCATAATTAGAAGAATGAATCCGAGCTGTTCCTTGTCTTTGTCCAGAGATTGATTGCTTTCTCAGAACTTCCAATAGAATGTGAACTTAATTCTGTAATATTTTTGCTTTAATAATAAGCAAAAAGCGGATAATTTTACTTAAAAATCCATTTGAGAATAAATATGCAAATAAAAAGCCTAACAAATAAAAAGCCTCTTATTTGTAGAATATTCTGATTATGTCTCGAAATAATTGGTATTTAGAATAAGGACCAAATGTTGAACAAAGATTTCTTCTAACTTTAATAATATGCCACAACTGATAGTCCTTTGCAGTCATGTTTTTAATGAAGGATTTGTGATATCTTTTTCACTCTTCAGAGATTTGATTATTGATTCTATTCTTTCGAAAATTTTTGAGTCAATTAAATATTTTTTAGTTCAGAAAGAATTGTATTGAAAATCAGTGAAATCATAAATTTTACAGAAATAATTGATGGACTGTTGCCTTCATTGATTACTAGCAGGGGTGAGCAAATGCCGCGCCACATGTTCTCATTCGGCCACCTGCTAGTCGACATTTGAGCGCCTTTTGTCACAAAAACTACAATATTATCGAATTGACCAGATTTATGAATCAATTTCTATCATTCCATTCAATGTCATCTTCAAAACGACTGATTGCAGCGTATAGTCACTCATATCCTCTCAAATGACACTTTCTTGCAAAACATGTCTACTTTTTAGGGCACTTGTAATCCACAGAATATAATAAACATCAAAAAGCTTTTCGTGTTTGCGTTCGACATGTTTTCTATTAACAAGTGTTCAGAGAGAGAGAGAGAGAGAGAGAGAGACCCGGAGTCTGGGCTCTGGAAAAATCAAGGGATTAC
>JAQIWP010000098.1:0-42501 GCA_034695525.1 Euzetes globulus
TTCCAAGCAGTTGATCCGGGTTCGACTCCCGGCTGACGCACACTTTTTTAAAATTTTTTTAATTTATAATAAAACCTTTAAATTACAATCAATTCATTAATATTTTGTATTATAAACGCAATTCTATAACAATTGGATGACTTTTGGATGTATGACTGATTAGAAAAATACTTCAACTTTCTTCTTAATACATAATCAAATATTTAAATTATTTATATAAGAATTGAAATAACTTAAATTTCAATTGAATTTATCAAGAGCAGAATGCTAAGATATTTGTTTGTAGGGCAGAATTAAGTATTTCAGGTTCACCCGAAGCTCGTAATGCTTTATCTTATGTCGAGACCAGGTTTTCGATGTTAGCTCCAGAGATGATAAAATCTTTTTTAATTGCAATTGAAAGCCTCAGTAATCAGTAGGTATATTATGAACAGTGGCTTTCAGCTCATCTTCATTTCATTTAATTAAAAGACATTAAATTTGATTAAAACAGTTCTCTGTTTAGTTTTCAGTTTAGAATTTGAAAAATATTTGAATTAATATAGAATTTCAATAATAAAAGTTAAAAACCAATGAATTTTAGTACAAAAAAAGAGTCATGTTTTCAAATATTGAATTTAATTGAGTTATGGTTTGTAGGGTTGTATCAGATTTTTGCTGAAAGCTTGCACTTTCTCGACACCTCTGACCTCTTCCTCGAGTAGCGGTAGTTTTGTTAAATGGAAGTCTTCGTAGAGATCATTAATTTGATCCAAATATTTGTTTTGAAGTTTCATCCGCGCCTTACACATAGAACAACCGGTTTGTCCGCTTTTAGGCATTAAAAGTTGATTGATTATAATGTTATGGGTATCGATGTTGGCGCGGGTCAACTCCTGTACCAAACGTTCGGTCTCGTAGAGAGACAGGAATTCGGCGATACAGACGCAGACAAAAGTGCATTGGTTTGGGTCCCGGAACTGCTCGTTCACTGTCTTAATAATAGGAAGAATTTCCTCGATTTTGTTGTTCATAACGTCTGCATTCATATCTTGAAGACCTGATATTTGGAGTAAACCGTTAATCGTTTATCAATGACTAAGAGTCATACCGAGCATAGAGGCCACGTTGGCGACCATGGGGCCCACCTGGTTCTTTATTCGCAACAACTTTCCTAAACCCTTTTCGACGACAGCCGGGAATGAAAGCAACCGAAGCGTATGACCTGTTTTTCACACAAAACAAAAAACTATTTGATTTTGATCTGCATTTTAGATCTTTTAAAGTAATTTCACTTAATTTGACGATTAATTCAATTAAAGGAAACAAAAATAAAATATATTAAATTAAATTTTTAAAAAAATACCCAAAAAATAAGCAAATTATAACTAATTTGAATCTAATTTTCTAATTAAAGCAATTAAGTAATCATTTTGTGAGACCTGTCGGCGCCGTATCGAAGACAACGATATCGAAATTCATGGAACGGACCAATTTCATGACCTCTGCATAACTGACCGCTTCATCGATGCCGGGAAAGGCTCCCAACAGCTCCTGCATAAGTGATCTGCTCATCCGCATCGGGTCTGATTCAGAGAAGAACTCATCGGGTAATTCACCGGTTCCTAAGTTGGGGTCGATTTCCATTGCGTACAGATTTTTGAAACCTTTGACCTAAAATATCATTCATGTCTTCAATTGTCTCAAATATAAGATCAAAAGCTGATGGCATACAGGAGTGGGAACTTTGCTGAACTTCTGATCGAAAGCATCACTTATATTATGGGCCGGATCTGTGCTAATGATCAGAACTGACTCCCGAGTGAAAGACAGCTGAACGGCCAGAGAACAACTGCATGTCGTCTTCCCGACCCCTCCTTTACCGCCTACGAAAACCCATCGAAGACTTTTTTGATCAACAATATTCTGGAGCGACGGCTCCAATGGCTCTAACATTGAATTGTCTTCGTCTGCCATATCTTCGGAAATATTAGACCATTATTGTCAACAAATAACACGTAAAGCAAATGAAAGTCTTATACAAGTCATGCCATATATAATGCTTATAACTTGGTTTAACACTAACCTAGTAAAATCTATAAAATTTATAAATTAATTAATATTTTATGAAGTGATTTATTAATTTAATAGGTCAAATTAATAATTAGCAGGGTATTCATATAACATCTCGATTGTGTAAATTATACTTAAGCTATACTGTAATCAAAGAAAGAGTAATTTGGTTGCTATGGTTTCGAAAATGAGGAAAAGTTTTTTGAATATTAAGTTTTAAGTCGTCCTTCAGTTTGAATTAAGATTTGAGAAATAAATGTCAATACCTTTTGCAATACCTTTTTGTTCCGCTACTGAGACACACTTTGATCATTGAGACAATGTATTAAAACCCATTCATTGACAGAAGCGTCAGAGCACTGAACAGTCACTCGTTTCGTCAAACTTTAATAATAGAGACCGAAATTGCTTCAAAAAGGAGTTACAATAGTAATGATCATTCAGTTTCGCAGAAGTTCCTAAAATTTCCCTCAACTTTGAAAAACTTTTTGTTGTTGCATATAAGTTGTTTAAAAGTTGTCTTTTGTTCGAATACTCAGTCATTGTTAATGACATTTTGAATAATTATGTCTACTCTTCAAAGTGTATCTCAGCCATCACTGGACACCAATATAGATATTGAGAGTTCCTTCCAACTATGGATTACAAGAGGTCTGGAGCGCAACCCAGAGTTGGCCAAACAGATCAATTTCGTCTATCAAGTCGATATCAAACGAAAGTTCAAATCAACGTCCACTTGGATTTTAGACCTGTCCACAGGCAGTGGTTCTCTTTATAGAGAGCCTAAGAAAGACATCAAATGTGTTCTTACTATTGATGAGAACGATCTGTTGAAAGCAATTGTCGACAAAAACCATTTGAATACTGTATTCCCATTCAATTTCCAAGTTTTACGAATTTTACTTTTATTGTCTCTTTTTTGAAGCTTTTCATTCAGAGAAAACTGGGTTTAAAGGGTACTCGAGTAGCACTGGAAAAGTTGCAACAGTTCTGGGTGGAGACTGGTCGGTGTAACCAAGACTTCAAATTGGTAGCCAAACAATCAGACAAACCAAAGGATGAGATCAAAACCTTTCTCGATTCAATTGTTTCGAATGGATTCAAAAGTGATATCATTTTTCATACTCTGAAGAATCGTATGCACGAAGAAAAAGATATTATCCGAAAACTAACCGGTATTATGCAGTTCGATATCACCAAAGACGACAAGAAATCAGTTTGGAGTCAGTCATCAAATATTTTTGATTCAGTAAAATATTTAATTTCTATTTCTTTCAAATAGCTATTGATTTCACAAAGCCTTTGGGCCAAAATATATATCCGGGTCAGTCTAAAGATAATCCGATTTGTATTCTTTCAATGGAAGACGAAGACTTCGTTAAGATGATGGTCAATAAGTTTAATCCTCAAAAAGTAGGCTTTCATTCAAAACATATTATAAGAGTTTCATTTATTTAATATTCAATTTAAACTTCTAAAGGCATTTATGATGGGAAAGATGAAAGTGAAGGGTCAACTTCTAGCCATTTATAAGTTGTTCACTGTCTGGGTTGACACCGCCTTCAAGAAGAAAAGAGCTCCGGAAGTGCCATACATTGAAAATATTCTACTGAATAGCGTATGTATTGTATTAATTGTTAACTCTGTTTATCACAAATTACTTTTGTTTCAAAGGAATTAATTCCTGGTCTTAAAAGTGAAATAATTGTATTCCGAGTAATCCAAAGACTGGTCAAATGTCCTCATTTATGCTCACAAGTGGGCGGAGTCTTCTACTTCGGCATTACTAAAAAGGGCCAACTCATGTCTAAATGGAGTCCGTATTTGAATCTATTATTTTCTTTGGGAATGAATAATCAATTGTCTGTTCATTAGAGTTAGACTTCACTGCCAACAAAGATTGTGGAGTATTCAGTCGACAGCCCCTTCACGTCGAAACCCCGACTCAAACATTGATTATCATCGATGACGAAGATTTCATTTTAATGTCTCAAAATATGCTGGACATCGAACAGGTAACTAATTTCTACTCTAATGTACTTTTGTTGCCATTTCTAGCGATTCTCATTTCAATGACTCATCTATTTTCAGTCGATGGCATCCAATCGTATAAAAGGAGACATCAATTTAGCGACAAAATTGGCGAAAATATTTCAGTCTCCTATAGTTCAGAGCAAACTATAAAATTATTTTTATTTCAATTCAAGTTTTTATCGAAAGTCATTTTCAATTACTTCTGATGTTTGCCAATAATTGAATCTATTTTTATTACTTTTATTCAATATCTTTTTTAAGAATAATATTTCGAAACAATATTTTTGTCTCCGAATTTCATTAAATAAATATCTATAAAAAAATTAATGCAATAAAACTATTTTAAAGAAAATTCATTTTCTCATTAAAATAAAAGCTATTCACAAATGAATTTTTTAAAAATCATAAACTTTCATATTCATGAAGACTTTATAATTTTTTCTGATTATCAACTGATATTAAGACAGGTCGAAGTTTAAGCAAAGCTGGATTTATAATTAAGTTTAAAAATCAATAGTTTTAAATCATTATTAATATAGCTTCAGAAGAAAAGAAACAGCGCTTGATAATCAAATAATCATCAAGGAGAATAATAGAATTTTTATTATGATTTGATTTGAAAAAATAATTTTGAAATAAATAGTTGTAATGACGACAATAATCCAATTGATTGCTTCAAATCAATATTAAGAAGAGATAAAATCGAAAAATGACCACAAAAATAAATATGAAGAGAATATCAAATTACGAATATTTAGTTTCTATTCTTCAAAAAATTTTTAGAATCCGTTCTATAATTAAATTATTTGAAGTTATATTAAACTACAAACAAAAGACGAAAATCATGTCAAAAGTTTCATCGATAGAGATAACCAGTTTAAATTCAAACACAATTCGAAGCAATTACTTAAGTATTCAACAAAGCGATATCAACAGAATGTGGTCCACCGTCACAATCGTCGACCAATTGGAAAAGATCGAGAGATGGGGCCATAGAATTGCACTCAATTTGGTGGTTCCCGGCGATAAAATCAAGAGCAAACCTAAACGAGTTATGACTGTCCTTACAGTTAACTTATTTCTCTATTTCTTTGCCTTCAAGACACTATTGTGTCAGCTATTGATTAGCGACAATTCCCCCAAATTCTTATTACTGTTCGGCGATTTGTCGCCATTCTTTGGACGCGCTATAAGTCGCCTGTATTTCAATTCTTATCTCATAAGTAATGGTTTTCACGCGGCTTTTGTCTATACTCTTATCTCGAGGTCTATTTGTGGCCATTTTTAATCAAATATAAGTTTGATTTTTCTAATTCTCTTTCACTTAACAGAAACAGTAATAAAGTGCGGGAATGGGTCCACAGATTTGATGACAACTGGAGACACACTTACTTTAGGGCTCCGAACACAGAGAAGAAAATGGTTGACGATTTGGTAAAGAATGTCAATATCGGTTCGAAGACACTCAAAGTGACGGTAATGTTTCTAATGGCAACAATGACTGTCCTCCATATTTATGGCGGTCTAACAAACTTCAATTCATTGGATTCGGCGGCTATACTATACATAGTTTGGGCCATTATTGATGTTGTCTGGTGTTTGCTTTCATCGGTGGTCAACTTTACAGCTCTGTTACACTATTACATTCTGACCAGGGCAATAGTCATCAGATTCACTGAAGCTCGCATTGATTTCGAGCACGCCATTAGAAGCAAGCCTCCAGCAGAGTCCTGGGTCCTGTCGAAAATGTTCGAAAAGCATTACATAGTGTGCGATATGGTCATCGGCTCCAACCAACACTTCAAGACTTATCTGTTTTTCTTCTTCACAATTATGGTAACTCACGAATGCTTTCTCTTCTATCAGATCTTTACAGTCAGTAATCCACTTGTGGTAAGTCTTAAACACAAAATACATTTTTAAATATAATTTTTTTTAAAACAACTCCAAATTGAATGATAGGTGAAGATTGTGATCGGGTATTACATTGTTTTGGATGCCATGCAACTCTTATTGGTTTCCCTCTGTTCGGCCAAGATTACATCCATTGCTCACAAACCATATCATGTGGTGCACGGCGTTGGAAAGATGACACTTCCTGAGGACGTTCAGGTTCAGGTCTGTAACTGTCTAATGGCGCTAAGTGTACTAGCACACATTTCATTATTCATCTCTATTTAGGCCCAATTATTTGTACAGAGGCTTAGTGGCGGTTCAGTCGGAATGACTATATTAGACGGCTTTGTGGTCACCGGAGGAGTGCTTTCCAGCGTATCATTTCATTAGTATTTGCCTGCTTATTTTTCTTATATAGTTTTCTTTAATAGATTCTGACCGGAATTATTACTTATTTCTCGATTATCGTTGAAATGAACTAAAAATTGAAACTTTAAATTAGATCTTAAATAGAATCTCACCTTTGTTTCTGATAATAATTATCTTGATTAATTATATGAATAATTGTTCAAATTTAAGCAATAGGTAGCTGATTAAGTGATGGCCAAGGTCAGCCGAGTGGTCATCCAGGTGGAGCTAGCTTATTCGATCCCAGAGAAGGAGTAAATGATCTCCAACCTGACTGATGAAGCTCTAAACGGTCCTTTTTAGTTATCAGTTCTGCACTTATATATTGTTTTCCACTAATTAGTAATTTTTGATTGAATTTGAAGAGAAATGAATAAAATATCAAATAATGAGTTTATTTTGGCTTTTGTTGTAATAATTTACAAAAAGTTGAATTACTTAAGTATAACAAAATTATTTAATGATTATATGAGACTTTTTATGAGTTTAGGAAACTTTGAGAAATTATTAACTTTTTTGTTTCGTCTCCGTTTGAATTGTTTGCCAAGACTTGAGTAAAGTGGGAATGTCGACAAACCTGAGCTCTTCAAATGTGACGGGTTTGGTGTAGGCCGTGTACTGAACGCCTTGTTTTGGGTCCAAATCATAAGTGAGTTCATCGCTTTTCAATGAATTAAAAACTGGTAAATCATAGATCGGTTTTTTGACGATCAGCTTCAATATGTAAGGGTAACCGAATGACCCGATATATAGAACCCTTTCATCCGGATTATCGCTGGGGCCTTCAACTGCTTCCGATATGAAGCTATTGACGCCATTAGTCGAATGAATAGATCCTATTATATTTCCGTTTGCATCCAATTCTAGAATCAGTCCATAATTATTAGCAATATTTTGAGTGTAGAATTGTTGACCCGTTTTCATAGAAAAGCCTAACTTTTCAAGCTTTTCATTATTGTATTGCTGTCCCATGTCTTCGATGGTGGTACCAATTTTGGCGTACTCTTTCAGAATTTCTTGTCTCAGATATGGTTTATCACTCATCCAATCCAGTAAATTAGTACTGCTTTCATTGCGTCCATTCACAACAGGCATCCAATATGTCTCTCGATTCTTATCCAAACTTCTTATGAGATGATCGCTCTCTCCCGGAAGGTTCTCTGCCCATACTTCTGTCGTTCCCTTTTTAGACCCTAAAACAGTTGCACAGAACATTTATTTTTGATAACAATAATGATATTTAAAATTTAAAGTCTCCATTAATTTTATAAGAGGTCTAAGTTATAACAATGATATAGCCGTATATTTAGCCGTAATTAGGAAGTGCTTTTTAGTTTAAATTAATCAGGGAATCACTTGAAATCTAAAAATATCTTCTTTTCGATGTAAAGTTGAAATATTTTTGATTTACCCAACTTATCTCTTCGCTTAATTAACACTATTTTCTTCAACTTTAAGAGATTTCTTTTTTAATTCAAATAATCCTTTGATTTGTTAAAAACAATCGAAACTTAGAGAAATGAGACAATAAGAAATGTGAGTTTATAATACAAAACGCCTGAAGAAGTGATAAATCAGACAATTAAGGCCTTAATTAATTTGAAATTAAATTTTATATTTAGATTCTTATCTAACAAATGAAGTGAAAATTAATGTCATTAATTAAAAGTTAGTAATGAAATAATAATACCTTTTATGTAATGTTTTAATACACGTCTTGTTGTGAATTCCGCAACGAGAAGACCAGTCCTATCGTCGGTTATTTCAATGGAAGAGGGATACCATATGTTGTTCCAAATAATTTCATAATTGCCAGAATCGACATCATATTTGACGACAAAGCCGGTGGTGTCGGGCTCTATGATCATTGCTGTCCATTGAGTTAAATCTCTTTTACTACTAGCAATAGTCACATATAGAACATGGCCTCCTGAAGCACCAGCCCCCTCATCTATTACTAAATGGCCCATATATTTACCACCGATTTGCTCTAGTGATAAAAGACGGGTCAGTTTCACCTGATTGTCAATGAATTCGATGATATGCAGTCCTAAATAGGCGTCAACGAAGTAGAGTGTGCCAGACGAATCAACTCTGACACCAAGTGGACGACCACAAACCGAGGCATCCCAAGGTTTCTTATCGCAAAACTCATTAGCGATTTTTGCAATTCTGGTGGCGTTACCGGTGCGCAGATTGCCTCTGAAAACGCCACCGCCAGCAGTTCCCGCATAAATATAATCTTTATATATGGCCAATGAAGTCGGCCCTTCTATTGCATTCTCGAATATACGGGTGGCCTGGGCTAACAGATTGTTCGGCTCTAACGGGCCTTCAAATGATTTTGGCAAATTGAACCTGCATGAAAAAGCAAAGTTGAGCCATTTTTGATCAAGATTTGGTACATAACGTTCTCAAACCTTGCACAACAATATAATTTAATAATTTTTGTATTATTTATCACCTAGATTCTAAATATTAGAAGTTAATGAATTGACAATTTATGTTTTAAATAATTGAATTGCTCATTTAAAATTAATATTGTTCAGATGCAAACATAATGACTCACTTGAATGAAGCAGGTTCAGCTTCTGATGAGCTGTAAGTATTGTCAGAATAGGAAGAGGTCTGAGGAGCCGAAGAGTATGACAACAACTGCTGGTCGTTAACATATGGCAACTGAACAGAAGTCAAAGGAGATGTGGACGGAGAGTACTTCTGCACTAAAGGAAGATTCGATGAAATGATTGCCGGAGAAAATTGGGATTCTTCTGCGATGTACTCCTTTGGAAGTGCTGTGCAATCGGTTGTCAATAAACTTAATGTTTGCAGTAAAAACACTCCAAACATTTTACGACTTAAAACCATTTCAAACGCTTCCAATTGAAAAGAAGATGAAAACTAACTTCAAAAGAAGTGACGGGAAGGTACGTCCAAACGAAAGCGAATAAATGAGAAAGAGTGGAACAAACAGTTATATTGTGAACTTGAAACAAGTCCTCCACTGACTGAGCAAAAGCCCCGCCAATCAATGGTCTGTAGTACAGAACAAGAATATCGTAATTTGTCGACAAAAAAGAGGTCATCGTTTGATAGGAGTCCTAATTCTTGTAACGAATTTCACTTTTAGTAATTTGTTTCAACAAAATTAATGCCTAATTGCAAGTAATCAAATGAAATACATAAACTAATAGCCAAAAAATATCCCTCAATATTATTGACAATATCACTGATTTAATTACAACCTATTTTTTTGACATTCACTTTGAAAGATCACAAAATTATTGTCTACAAAGCAGATTAACTAAAGCTTTACAGATGTGTAACAACTGAAGTTTCAAATGAATTATGCATTCTTATCAAAATTATTGTATCTTAGATCAGGGGGACCCTGCTTAAGATTTGAATTGTTACCAACGAAAGTTGAACTTATCAATAAACAAACTTTTGAGAAAGTTTTGACATTTATTTATGATAATTCCTGATTTTATTAACCTAGAAAAACAATATTAAAGACCACAATTAATAATATTCATCGATCGCTCAATTTATGTCCTCTTCTGTGAGCCCATAGTTAACATTTAATTTTGAAACAGGGAAAATATGTGAAAACGAATAAACATAAGCTAATGACCCTGCAAAATTATATTCGGCAAAACTTCATGAAAATATAATTGTTTTGATTATCTTTAAAATCAATTTCTCGGCTAATGTTCAGATTTTAATCATTGAAGTGATGAATAGCTTTGCATGAATCAATTTAGTGATGGTGCCCCACCCCTCAGATACCACCCATTGATTTTTCATTCTTTAAATTTTACAAAAGATCTTTAAACTGTCGAAAACTTGTCCCTCTAATTAAGACTAAAAGCTAACCATAATCTGAGAACCGGAAGAATTGCGAACAAATGTTTGAATATATATATAAATTAATTAATTTCATGAAAGATGTGTCCAAACCTGCAATTTATTGTAATGAAGCAAATAATAGGCTATGCATTAGATTTTTGACGTCCTGTTAGATAAGTTTTGTCCTATTTTTCTTCAAATAGATAAACAGGTTCACTTATTATATTAATATCATTTTTCTAAAGTCAATTATAATAACAATTAAGCTTTCGTTTTATCAAATACTAATTTGTTTATATGTTTAATGAATAGTTAAAAGCTTTCACTAAAACGTTTTCAAACAGATTCTTAACTATAGAATAAAAATCAGTGTCTGAATGAAAAATAAAACCGAATTAACTCATGGAATAAAAAAGTAAAATATAATCTGAGAACATTTGTGATTAGTCGTGAGCCGTGAGAAACTATTGTTTTTATTTCATTTTTTGTTTTTATTAATGATTTATTAACTTTCAATAAAAGTTCAATGAATCAACTGTTGATTAAATATTTAACTATTAGGTATTTTAGGCAGTAGCAACGTAAAAAATTGAGCTTTCTCAAATAATGGGATGGATTCTGTATAATTGGCATTTTTGGATTTCGGTCATCAAACTTCAATTGATTTTAATGTGAATCAGAATTAGAACTCAAGTAATTTTTTGGAAAAAGTAGTTCTGGAATTCAATTTGGAAGGGATGTCATGTCTCGTCAATTCTAATCATTCATTTAATAATATTTAATTGAATGATAGAATAGTATACTTTCATCTGAAAAATTGTGTTTTCAAATTCATTTATTTTGGTCTCATTTGAATGAAAAAATCATTGTTTAATAATTTTGTTCCATTTGTTGTCTATTCAATTATTCTATAAGTTTTGCAAACAAATGCATTATTTATTTGATTTCTTCCGAATATTTATAATTGAATATCAATTTAAAAGAAATAAAAAAAACAAATCAATTGAAGAATTATCTGAAGACACGTCTTGTAATAAAAAAAGAAAAGAAAAGATAACTTTTACCTGACTTTTGATTAAAATGATCGAGACAATAATTGTGTAAATAATTACTTATTATTTGGCTGTCATTCGCCCTTTTAATTGAAAATTTTACTTTAAATTCGCAAATTTCCATTATTTATAGATTTATTCCGTGAATAATATAATCTATAATACAATATACTTGAAAACAAAGTCAATAGATTTGTTAGGAGTTCAAGGAATGGTTCAAACATTAAGTTATAAATAATATTTGATATTAATTTAATTGGAAAATTGCTTTAATCAATTAATTTGAGCATGTCTTTTAAAAAGCATGTCAATTACATGAACTAAATTAGCAAATCAAAAGAATTTTTTTTTAAATTAGACAAATATTAATAAATGTTTAGATAAGCCAAAAAATACGAAAAGTATTTTATTTTGAAAATGAAAAAAATGAAATGTTCTTTGAAATAAAGTACAATTGTGTTTAATAGATAAGAATTGAGTTACTGTACATTTAGATAACTGTCTATGAAATCGTAATTAAGTTTTTATCTAAAATTCATTTTTAGTCTTGACTTTTATCAGAACTACGAAACAGTGAACTCACTTTCATAACACAAAAGAATTTCAATAAATCATTAATACATTTATCTCTCAGTAATCACTGAAAATATGTTTTCATATTTTATAAATAAGTTTATTTTTCAATCCATTCATTACATAACTAATCAAATGATCGATCGATTTGATCAATAGTTTCTTACAAACATTTCTTGAAAACTACTGAAAAGTTGATTATCTTATTTCAAAATAGCTTTAAGAGTTGAATGAATATTCTGTTCCTAAAAGTTTGAATCAAAAATAAAATTATGAATTTGTAATATTTTCAAGATAATTTCAATAGAAATCAAAATCGATTCTTAATTAATTGTTAAATGATAGCAACAAAATGACAAGTTTATCAGGGATGGACAAGGTAGCTGACAAAGGTAAGTGGCGATAAAATGTTTCTTCAAATCAAAGTGTAATATTAGATATTTTTGTTCAAAATCTATATAAATTTAGGAGATGTGTAAAGCTTTCTGAGATATTGCATTTTTAAGCTTTTTGGTTGAAAATTTATTGAGGTACAAATAAAATATAATAAGTCTGAATAGTTTACAAATCTGAGAGTATTTAGGCTACATCCTTGGCCATCCCTAACCTAAAAATTTTCATAAATATTCTCCATATCATCCTTCAACTAATCCGCTTTATCTAAATCTTGGAAGTATTTTATTGAAAATTTCCTGACATTTGACTAAAATTTAATGATTTATTAATAATTAGGTCATCTGTCGTAGGAAAGAGAGTACATAATAAATAATGTATCGGAGTCCTTTGAATCTAAATAATCTAATCGCTGGAAATTATTGTTTAATCCATCGATTCATATGACAGACAAAGACTTGAAAGTCTTTCCAATAGCTTTCAAATACTTTGTTTGACTCTTTTTCTTTGAATTTGGAGAAATCATTTCAAAAGAAATATTATTCGAAAACTGAATAGAAATGAAATTTATTTTATTTGTCGCTTTCATTTGGTTTGAGGGCATTGAGTGTAACCATTCTTTTGACTATAAATTTGATTCTAAATCGCGACTAGGTAGATTCAAAGAATGTGCCGTCTCTACAGATGCTTCCGATTGCGCCCCAATCGGAAAGTAAGCAATGGTTTAATTAAAGCCAAAAAGTCTAAAATCTAAAGAATATTTTATTTTATAAAAGAGAAATACTGGAACAAAATGGAACGGCCGCTGACGCCATGATATCGGTTTTGCTCTGTATGGGAGTCGTTATACCTGAATCTATGGGTTTGGGAGGGGGCGGACTATTCATGTTCTACAATCGCACTACAAAAGAATCTTATTATATAGATGGCAGAGAAGAAGCACCCAGAGCAGCCAAAAAAGATATGTACCACCAAAACTCGGACCTATCAAAAGTGGGGCCACTAGCCATTGCAGTTCCAGGACAGCTTTCCGCTATTTGGCACCTTCACCAAAGATCTGGTAAACTTGAATGGAGTCGATTGTTCGACGGCGCCATCAGATTAGCCAAAAATGGCTTCAAAGTCAGCGAACATATGGCCAATGCTATCAAATTAAATGAAAAACATATTAGAAATCATCCCTCCTTTCGGTTTGAAGCAAAACATTATTTTCCATTATTGTTGTTATTTGTTTCTATCGCTTTCAGTGAAATATTTTTTAACCGAAACACAAATCAAGTCTACAAAGAAAATGAGACAATAATTCAGCCGATATTAGCCCAAACACTGATCAAATTGGCCAACTCTTCACAACCATTGAATTTATTCTATAATGGATCCATTGCCGAAGATCTAATATACGATATCAGAGAAGCATCAAAGGAATGGAATATAAGCGGTCAGTTCCTCCACTTTATGTGGGTTAGGGACACCATTTTCGCACCAAATCCTGGCTTTTAGTATTAATTTTAAATAGGGTTTTAGCCTAATTTAGTTTCGTAAGAGGAAAATTGGGTTCTTGCAACAAATTTTATTAGTTATTCCTTAAACAAAAAATCAGAATGGGAGTTTTCCAAAATTGCTCAATTCAAAGTGATTCGGTAATCCTTATTAATACTTGATTTTATTTCAGAAATAATTACCTTAGAAGATTTTAACGAATATAGAGTTGACACCAGCAGGGAAGTTATCAAAACTAAATTGGAAAGAGGAAATCTAACTGTGCACACAACACCACTGCCCGGTACTGGCATTTTACTGTCATTCATAATGAAAGTGATGGAACAGTTCGATGATCTCTATCCGAATGCATTCAAATCACTAAACACTTCAGTTCTGTTTTACCATCGATTGCTTGAGAGCTACAAATTTGCGTTCTCTCGAAGAATGCTTTTAGGAGATGACCACTTTGAAGATGTCTCACAAGTTATGGCAAACTTGTCTTCAAAGCACTTCATTGATTACGTTCACAATAGAATAGATGACAGACAAACATTTCAAAACCCTGACCACTATGGAGGAGAAGTATACATGAGTGAAGACCATGGTACTTCTCATGTCTCTATAATCGACAGATATGGAAACGCGGCTTCAGTTTCATCGACTGTAAACATGTAGTCAGTATTTAAATCGCTTATCAATTCTTAAATTTTAATTAATTTAATGATCGAAAGCTTTGGAAGTAAAATACTATCGAAAAGGACGGGTTTAATACTAAACGATGAAATGGATGACTTTAGTTCTAACTTCACCAATGGCTTTGATGTGCCGCCATCTGATCATAACCAGATAGAGGCCAAAAAACAACCCCTTTCTTCGATGTGCCCCTCATTTTTCATTGATAGTCGTGGAAATATAAGATTAGTTATAGGCGCCAGCGGTGGCACTAAAATTACAACAGCGGTGGCTGTCGTTGCCATAAGACATCTTTGGATGAATGAGACAATAAAAGAAGCAATTGATTGGCCACGAATTCATCACCAACTCTTCCCAAACGAAATCGTATTTGAAAGCGATTTTCCATCCGATATATTGTCTGAATTGAAACGATTGGGTCATAAAATTAAAGACTTGGGCTCTGAGAGGGGGGCTATTGTTATGGCCGTCAATCGTCTCAATGGTTTACTTTACGCCAATTCTGATCGTCGAAAAGGAGGAGATGTTGACGGCATCTAAACACTACTCTATTAATTAATTTGTAAACACCTTGTTTAAAATGAATAATATCCTTTTAAATTGATAAACAAGCAGTCAACAAACACTATCAAAGAAGCAGGGTAAAATAAATGCTAAATTATATACTTCGAGATTTAGTTATCGTCGTAAAAAGGTTTTCCTTAAAAATAAAAGTTGTAGTGTTTTGAGTATATTTTCATTTTTTAATTTATATATTTTTTTACTCAGAAATAAATTATATATTTTTTGGACAATTAGTTGACATTTTGCTGATTAGTGTCTTGTAGTCTGTTCTCGACTTTATATACTTCTCTTAATATATAAAAAGAACGAACCAAACGAAAGACAGTCAAAGAGTTGATTAATACCATTAAAGACATTGATATTAATTTATACCATTCGAAAGCTCTGACCAACAGAACCATTTGCACAAAAATAAGAACAACTAAAAGACCTAATAGAGTGCCGAACCCTCCGATCGGATTCGAAAATACGATCTGAAAAACAATAGAATTGTCAATAAAGCGATTAATCGATTCAAATACAATTCCATACATAATAACGAAGGTGTGACTGATTTCCCGGCTCTGCACAATTAGTACTGCCCTCCGATTTATAATATTCTTTGAAGTATTTAACAACCACTCCCTGTCCATAGAGGAGTGAGTCAGACCAAGAATTGCAGGGAACTAATGTGTTTCTGGTCTCTAACTTTTGCCACTTTCCCAAATGTAGCGAAGATTTGTGTAAAATATCGTAGAATTGAGGCGAATATAAGTGAGAGGTCAGCATAAGGAATGAGCTCATCCATGAAATGACCACATGTTGTGCTGTCCAAGAAACGTCATAATAGAGTGTGCTCTGAGCAAAGCACAGACCCACAAACGAGGAATAATAGGCGATCAAAAGGGATCGGAATAATATGAACTTAAGTCTGTCATTGAATGAAGTCTTCAGTCGATCCACTTCTTGACGAACCATATCTGCATTTGTGGTGCAGTTATGTGAGGGCTGGTCGTTTGAGAATTTGGTCGGAAGTATCAATGACTGGAGGCCTGCTTTCCAATTGATTGGAGTGCCCGTACTTTTGGATGTCTCGTAGGCCCGGATTATATTCGGACAATACATTAACATATAAATGACTATCGGATACGATATGCAAAGTATTCCAGTTATGCCGTGATTTGAGTATATGCTGACCGAACATCGGATGTGACCCCAAATACATGAGAACAGAATTATTAGAGAAGAGGTGTAGACGTATAACCAGCGCATAAACATTGGAAGCGCTGGCGTTATCTGCATTCAAAACATCTATTACTCAAATGCAAGGATAGAGGATTGGGTGATAGCACTGACCACATGTACAAAATGCAGAATAAACGGACGGCCAATGAATAAAACGCAAAACTGGACGACATTCAGATCAATCAAATGAAAGTTCTGTGCAAATGATAGTAATTAATAAATGGCTACAAATAAAAGAGTTGATACCATCGCTATGTTGGTGTGAGACTGAGGTAACCACCAGACAGTCCGGTAGAGGTTTAGGTACTGAGTGGCCATCGATATAACAAACACCAAAATGGTTTGCGCTTCGAATAGCAGTTCATTTTCTGACGAAAGTTTCGGTAAATTTATGTGTTTTGGAGATATCGACGAATTGGTTGAATCCGTTCTGAAGACAAACAATCAAATTAGGCCTAAATCGACAACTTGTGGCAATTGATGGAACAGTTGATTGTATGGTAATATAGAGACAAATTGACGTATAAATCAAAGATAATAAAGAGTCAAACCGGTCGTCAATTGTTGGTTTGGGAGCCGACAGTTTCGATGCGTTTCGCCGATGATTAGGCATCAAAAGGAATAATTTGTTGTTTTTGCCCATAATTTGCCACACATTTGGTTACTCTTAGTTACCATCAATTGAATAATTTCTATATACAATCAGATATCTTTCAGACTGTACTAAAAAATGGTAAATCAGTTCAGTTATTAGCAAATTATCAGATTCTGAAAACAGTGTTTGTGTCATAAATCGTCAAATGGATCATATGTTTGGTCACTATTCCAATACATAACAACTGTTTGGTAAACGTCTTCCCCTTTCGCTCATTCTCTTCATTAAAGTGTTGAAGTGATTGAGTCGTCATTTATTATTAATTAAAAACATATTTAAGTGCGAAAGACAAGAGTTTTTAATGAAGTGAAAGAATTGGCGAAACATTGGTTTCATTGGTTTCTCACCTCTTCTCAGGTATTTCTCATTCATTCAAACATTAAGTCATTTGATTTCAAATATTTGTTTTTGTTAACACTTTTTATATGATTAAAAAATAATGACTGAATTGAATGGAAAATTTGAATTAAAATGAAATCGAAGTGATTGACCCGTTTTTAACCGAAAACAATAGATTTTTAAACATTTCTTAGAATTGTTTTGATTGACAAAATTGATAGTAAACCCAATTAAAGTGATGTCTTTTTATGGAATCAATCTATGATTTTGTAAATTGCGAATATATCAAAGGTCACTTATTTATCTTATGATGGAAAACCAAGTGGTTATCAGTGGAACCCATCTAAGTCTTATCAACTGATAGATAATTGTCTCAATTAAATGTTGGATTCAGTTTGGGTTCATTCAGTTTAAGTGCAATTAATTTTGATGTTTCAAAATATTGATAACTAAAGTGAATAAACATTCAGTTTTTCTTTAGATTTGTCGATCAATACATGTTTTTATGTAATATTCCTTTTAATCAATAATAAAAATAATTGTTATGAACTCAACTTGAAGCAAAAGTCCATCAATTACCAGTTCAATTATCAATTCAATTAGCAGTTAAATCGTACCCATTTAATTAAATATTTGTTGATAAGTCGTGTCATTGACTCGACAGTGTTTATTCTGAATTAATAAAAAGTCACATGCACATATTGCTATTCTTTTCCCTTCAATGCAAGTGTTAAGAAAAGAGAATAGTAACAAAATATGGAATTGGGAGCATGCAAATTTAAGACATTCTGCAATATCTGAAACTGAGAAAACGTATGTTTAATGCTTGAATAATTTAATATTATGCACTCTTACAACTACCAAGATTTGAATAAAATGACCAAATTCATTTTATTTTAATTGTTCCAATAAATAGATGAAAAGATGACTTTGAGCTTCAAGAAAACTTATAACATATTATATTATATTATATTATCATGTATACGAAAGAAGGTTTGCAATGATTGAAAGAATTCCCTGAAAATTTACTGAACATTTAAACATTGAATATTAATAATGGGAGTAATAACACAAAATATTGTGAAAAAAGTATATTTATTTTAGAAGTTATTAATAAAAAAAATAAAATAAAAATAGTCAAATAAATGAAAATTTGTTTTTTAAGGTTTTCAACAACTGCTTTATTATTTTGAATCAAATTATTTAAAACATCGCCATTTCTAACCATTTTTAATGAATATTAATGCAATTAATTTAAATAAATTTTTCACAGGTTTTTATTTATCAACAAAATCAGTAAAAACTAAATTTTTATTAGAATTTTAAAATTCATATATCAATAAAAAAGGGTCAAAGATATATTTGATAAACTTTACCTGCAAAGTTTTATTCAGGGACTTAACTATTTGTTTTTAAAATGTACTATTTATATGAAGCCAAATCTGGAGTTTAAAATATAAACTTGGAGAAAATTCTTTCAACCTGATTCCTAATAACCTTCTTTTGTAATTATGTGTAATTTATATCTGAAAAATAATATATACTATACCGGTATAATACGGATATCAATTTGGTGAGTCCAACAACATATTATAGTAAGCTCATCAACTGCAAACAGGTTGGGGTGTCAGGGACAATCACATAACTAGTGGTCACTTCTATCTGCAAAAGTATTTTAATAAAAATACAAAATTGAATTCCAGTTTATCAATGAAACTAGTAAGTGGCAATAAATTATTAAGTTAATTTCGGCTACTTTTGTCAAAATTATAAATATTGGGCATCATAGTCAAAGATTATGTTGCAATCATATGTTATGTGGCCCTGATCACAATTCAGATATAACTGGTATTCAACTGTTATTCAACTTCTGTTTCAATGATTGCAAAATCCTATTAAATGTCATCACTTTTAGTTAGTTTTTATTTCAAAATTATATAATAAAAACTATTCGATGACTTTATAAGTAAATCTGATATTTTTAAAACTGGAACTCGATAAGCAACTATTTAAATTCAACCTTAACTCAGCACTTATGAGAATTTACACAAATGTTTTATAAAAAGAAGTTTAAGCTAAAAATAATTCCTTAAAAGGATTTCCATGAGTCTTGAAAATAGTTGTGTTTATCCCTAACTATTACTAAAATTTTCTAAAATATTACTATTATTTTAACGCATTTTCTGTTTATTTAATAAATATTTGCAGATTCAAAGTGGAACTGAAATAAAAGTTTTATAATTTATTTAATAAAATAATAAATGTTTCGATCAAATATCAGAACAAATGACAAAAATTAAAGTATATGAAGAACTGACAACAGAGTTGACCGACTATTTATCATATTTGCAAATGCAATCCTTGAGGATATACTCGAATATTATCTAATCGTTTAATATTTGATTCGACATAACTTCTGTTAGCGATATAAATGTTTCCTTTCATAGAAAAAAAGATTGCAAAAAATTAATTTTATTGAATTATTCTGATCGAAGGACGGTCTTGATTATTGGTTTTGACACTTTTCGAGTCAATTGTCACTGTAGAGGGAAAGTGAGGGAAAGCCGGCACTATTGTTGATAAATAAAAAAAATTGATTTTATCATTTCCTCAATTAATTAATCAATCTCTCGATATATGTCTACAACTCATCAAAAGTGAAATTTTTATTTTTTTTTAATCTTCCGAACAAAAAATTTAATATAAAGCAACTAAAATCCAGGGAAAAGTATTATCTCGACTATTGAAGAATGTCAACCAATATTGTATCAATCAGTGAGTCGTCCGAAACAAACGGAACCATTTCTACATCAATTAGTTTGACGACTAAATTATATCGAAAGCGATATTTAATACTAATATTATTTGTTTTACTGTCGATGTCTAATGCCTTTCAATGGATTGAATACGCGATTATCGAGAATATAATTGTAAGATATTACGAAACGACCACTTTTTGGGTCAACTGCACGTCCGTCGTATATATGGCCGCGTATATCATCGGTATATTACCGGCTACTTATCTGCTCGACACTAAAGGGCTTCGATTTTGTGTCCTTTTGGGCGCTTTTGGCAATAGTTTCGGTTCAATAATCAAGTGTTTCAGTGTCAGCGCCAACAGGTTTTGGGTAACAATGATTGGACAGACAGTAGCGGCCACATCTCAACTCTTCATTCTCAATATTCCGCCACTTTTGGCCGCCGTCTGGTTCTCAGACAAAGAAGTGTCCCGCGCCACTGCCTATGGCGTCTTTGGCAATCAAGTCGGCATCGCTTTAGGATTCTTTCTGCCCGGTCTCATAGTACCCAACTTTAGTAACTCCACGGTAGTGACTCAATCTCCAGAGCACACCACTTATGACAACTCAACATATGTGGACAAAGAAGAAGTGGGCCATGGGCTCAGCACCCTCTTTATTGGTGTCTCTGTATTTACGACACTACTGTTTGTCTTAATACTGTTGTTATTCAAAGACAAACCAGAACTGCCTCCGAGCACAGCTCAAGCCAACGCACAAGTAATTAAGCAGAACTCATCCTTTTCCGATTCAATCAAAGCATTGGTCAAAAATCCAAACTTTATTTTATTGTTCATTACTTATGGCTTAAATACTGGAGTCTTCTATGCGGTGTCGACTGTACTCAATCAAATGGTTACCGGAGCTCTCGGCGAAGACTATGTCAAGGAAGCCGGTTATATGGGATTTACTTTAACATTGGCCGGAATTCTGGGCTCTATTGTCTGCGGATATTTATTAGACTGGACTCGACTTTTCAAAGAAATAACTCTCGGCGTATACCTGTTCTCTTTGATCGGAATGATTGGATTCACGATAGCCTTAAAGCTCAAAGTCATTTGGTTTATGTTCTTAGTGTCCGGAGTTCTCGGCTTTTTTATGACTGGATATCTACCCCTTGGCTTCGAGTTGGCCGCAGAGATCAGTTACCCTCAACCTGAAGGAACATCCGCCGGTTTGCTCAATGCTTCAGCACAGGTATAGAAAAAGAATAGTAAAGCAACTCTTTTAATGACAATTTAATTCTACTAATTATAGATATTTGGAGTGATTTTCACATTTGGGGGCTCAGCCGTCATCGACGCCTTCAACAGTCTGACTGCAAACATAGCATTTGTCTGCGCTCTGGTCTTAGGCTTTGTTCTGACCGTCATTATTAAAGCAGATCTCAGACGACAAGCGGCCGATCAGAATAGAAATCTAATAAATAGCGACACAAAAATGTTGAATAAGGTTTGAATAGTCTTTCGGATAAATGTCTCTTTCGTGTGATTTATGATGTCTTCCAAACAAAACATATTATCTTAAATCAGAGATTATTTTAAACATCGACTCAATATTTTAACCCTTTGTTCACTAAAAATATATTTATTTATGAAATGTTTGAATGAAATTATTTTGAAATAAAATTAGTTTTTAATCAGTGATAATGAGTTCGTCGATACCCCAGTCTTCATAACTGCCGTCCGGTAAATATCTTCGGATAATTATCGGTATTTTTCGGGCTCTATATTATTGGACACAAATTAAGAAATAGTGTCAAAACAAATCAATTAAGAAACAAATGGATCAGTACTTGAGTTCTTTCATAGCGATCTGCAAGGGATCGGTTTCGCCCTCCAGTTCCACCATAACGGGAGCGCACATAGCGATCTGAAGAGCCCGAGTGCCCAAAACCCTGGCCCTCTCATATTTGGTCATATAAGGAGTAGTAATACGTTTAGCATTCAATTGCGGCGTCTGATCGCCCGCCGCCAACACATCGATGTTTTCTTCGTCCATTTGGTCCATACCATCCATGTTGTCGTCATCTTCGATGGCGTCATCGAAGTCTGCGCCCATACTATCGATCAAATGGTTAGTTAGTCATTGATTGTCATTTCATTTGATGTCATTTTACAAATCCATTTATTCATTAAATGTTTTCAAAGAAAATAGTCGTAAACTTACTCTTCGGGTTCATATTCATCGTCAGCCATTTTGACCTACAAATATTTGAGCGATGAAAGAAAAGAATGTTCTTGGCACAAATCAAATCAATTTAAAGAGGGTAAAAATATGCTTGTTGCAATTTCCAATACGAAATGCGAACACCGCTTAAGTCCGTCCAACAATAACGACTCAATTGTGGAATCATTTGGAAACATACAAAACGTTTCCATATTCTCACTTCCATTGAACTAAAGATTTATTTTTTTAAATAATTTTATTTTCAAAACATAACTAAAAGTTAATTATATTTATGTTTTATCACTCTTTTAATTAATTATGTCTAATATTGAGGTAAACTTCAGTTTAAATCATTTTACGGCTGAACTCAATTTATTTGACTGTTTTTAAAGGAATGCAAAAAAGATTTACTGTTTTTGACGAAAAGAATCGATGGTTTGATCGCTGTTTTAATCACTGATAAAGAAGGCGTTCCTCTCATCAAAGGTTCGCATAATTTGTCCTTTTGTTGATTTTTAACCAATTTTGTGCTTTCAGTGGTGAACGAGTCGTCTGATCCGAACATTTCGAGTCGTCCGACATTCCTGTCGTCCAACTTCACGACGGGTGTGGAACAGGCCGGCAAACTGGGGATCGGGTGCTGTCAGACTATTGTCAGTCATTACCACAACTACCAAATCGTTCACTTCAATAAAGACAAACTGATTGTCGCTCTTATAGCCAACACCACCACTAATACCGGAATTCTGTTGGCCTTAGAGAACGAGTTCGACATTATTTGCAACGAATTGAGACAATGTGTTGATAACAACTGATCCTCTCAGACAACTATAGCTCACATTTTTGAAAATTATTTTATTGATTTGATTGTTACCTAATTTTGATATTCTGTTAACTCAATAGCTGTCATATGGACGGCACATATTGATTGTGGAGGACTTACCCTCGCACAGCATAAATCATTCAATAAATTTTATTCATTTATTCATCATTTAAATTAGTTTTGACAGAAAGGATAGTCTTTATTCAATTGCAAGTAATGAGAGCCCCTTCCGGCAGCTGTATTGCTATAGTATCCCATCCGAGAGTCACCATTTGTGGCACACTTGTTGGCCACATAGTCGGCCCAATTGGTGCACTTGTATGCTGTGCAGTGACTTTTAGCTGAGCTGATGGACGCTTCGTAGTAGAAGACCGACGAATAGTGATTGCATGATATGTGAATTATTTGGTCGACACAACGGGGTTGGGCTGTACCGTTATTTGGGTAGAAGTCGACGTGACCTATTGACTTGATGAAACCTACCTCTCCCTTAAGAATATCGCTGCCCGCACTCGAATGGATCGCATCGACATAAATGGCGTCCTCTTGAGTCAGATAAGATCCAGGATAGGATTCGAAGAGAGGCGCCGCCGAATCCAATGCTGTCATACAATTGGGACACAATTTTAATATAAACACAAATTTTTTATTATTAAAATTATAATAAGAACTGACCCGAAATGCGTCCGAACTTCCATTTGTATTGGGATTGAGAGAACTTTCCGGCAAAACCGGATACGTGTGCGCCTAAACTGAATCCAATCAAATGTACATTTTTGGGGTCCACGTTGTGTTTGGCTCTGAGAGTTTCCACCAAAAAGGCCACCTGACGCCCCACCACTTCGGTGTTTAGGGCAGCCTCTGTGTACCAAGGCTGAGCAGCTCCTTTGGCCCAGTCTACCATCACTACCGCTGCAATGTTTGCAGATTTGATGAGTGCGTCCTTCACACTAATCAATTGCTCGTTCTTTCCATTGTTACCGAACCCATGAATTATTATAACTATGGGTTTGTTTTGTGGCACAACTGCAAAGTCTTTTGTAGTGATTTCCTTTGGAACTGCTGGCGATTCATGAGTGTAGGCATAAAATTTAGTGTCGATTTTGTCGGGTGAAGAGGGAAGCATTCCTATGTGCTTCATCAGACCATCCTCTGTAAAGCAGCCGATGTCCGGATAACACGCTTTCTTGGCCTCAAAATATTCTTCTTTAAACTCAACCAATTTGACCGACTTTTCAATCGCTTCATACAATTGAGTCTCTTCTGTAGCAAAGGTCAAGAATGGAAGAAATGAAACCAAAACTATCGAAAACAACATTTTTATGGTTATCTCAAACTTCGATTGAAGTGTAAGAATATTTCACGGAATTTATATCCGATTTTCGAAACTAACAAATGTTGTGATTCTCACGTCTTTTCTTTTGATTAACTACAACTATCAAGAAGTGATCATCAGATCATAAAAGTATTAGCCTAGTTCAGATTATTCAGTATGAGTTACAACTTTGTTATTATGCATATCAGCGTTAAAATTATTATGAAATTTAATTTTTATTAATATTTCATTTTTGACCTTCAATTGAAACTCAGAACAAATGTTTTTATCTCATCTCTCGAATGATTGTCATATCCTTTAATTATATTTAATTCATCAATGTGAATGCCATATTAAAAATAAGTTTACCACTCTCAACTCATTCAATTATTTGTAAAGTTTTTTTGTTCCTTTTTTGCAAAAATCTGAATAACTTGAGCCTAAAAGTTACATAAAGTTGCACCTAGCGCATATAATTGAGATTCGTTTAATTAAGTTAACTTTGAAATAACATTACAATTAGTTTTTGATTTTGAGCTTTTGTTTCAAAAATCAAATTTTATCACAAAAAGTAGATTTCATTCATAGATAAGAATTTCCTTTTTTTATAAAAACATTAATAGAAAAGTTATTTATATAAAAGTTTATAAATTAAATTAAATAACAATTTATTCAAAAATTTGATGTCATGTGAAAGCGATGGGAGGACTCCTTTTGATGGTGGCGTACATTTTGTCCGGCATTTGAACGCTTGTCATATTTGAAACGTTGGCACAATTGAGATCATCGGTGAAGACACACCGATTGGTCAATTGGGTCAACGGCTCAGCGTATTGGTGTTCATTTCGCTGGTGTGCCATCACTGATGTCAATGACTTTCTATGAGGGGAAGAATAATAAGAGGCAGAGTTGCCGTAGCCCTTCGCCGGCGCCGACTGGCATTCAATGAATTTCGGTTTAGAACCGCATTGAAAATCATTTAAAGGAAATGTTTCTGTCGATTGTCTTAAATCTGTTTTATGGTTACAATTATTAGAATTCAATCCATTGACCACTTGATTGACGTGTTGTCGACGCATACAACCGAAAAATGTGCCCAATATTACGCACAACACTATTACTGAGATAATGACCGGTAAGAGGACCGTTACATTTCGGAACAGCGAAACCGCCTCCGCCTGAGTCGAGGCGTCTATAGGAGAGTGCGGTGCAATCGTTCGCACCATTGAAGTGATGTTCAAAGTCTTGAAGTTGTACTCGGCTTCGGTCACGCCTTAAACGAATTTCGAATTAATTAATGGTTAAGTAATGACAATAGACAGGGAATACCTGCGTCTGAGTGAGCACTGACTAAAATTTTATACTCTCGATTTGGTATCAAATTATTAATATAATAGAAATCCTTTTCGAAACCGACTCTTTCTGCCAATAAAATCCATTGCTTTTGATAAATAGGTTTGTATTTAATTGTAAAGGAATTGATAGGACAGCCGATAATTTGCCAACTGCTTAGTCGTAGCAGAGCTGCCGTTGCGTTTGGAATAAGAAATTCCTGAGTCGATGGCGAAAGAGGTGCCGCTCCTTTAGTTCGAGTGGTTATGGTTTCACCTAAAAACACATCCAATGACTGAATTAGATTTGGTTTTAAAGTAAGTTTTTATGATTTGATTACTCGGTTCGCCGGTTCCTAAGCTATTGGAAGCCGTCATAAATAGTTTATATTTAGTACCGCAGCGTATGTTCACTAAACCATTACTCGAGTCTAAAACATATTGATTTGATTTAGTTTTCAGTTTCTTTTGGTGCCACTGCGACTCCCGCTCCTCTTTGAAATGCAATACATATTCTCTCTCTTCCATATCCTCTTGATTTGCATCCCATCTGAGAGTAATTGAATCAGATGTGCTTCCGATTACTTCCAATAAGGGAGAAGTCGGTGGCTGTGAGTCAAAGGTCGCCACTCGAACCTCAATTAATTCAATTTTTCAATCAATAAAAATTTTGAATTCATTTTAACTGAATTTTAAAAGGCATTACTTCATCAGTTCGAGGACCGGCGCCAACACTGTTGTAGGCCTGAAGTATGATTATGTAGGTAGTTTTTCTTTTCAGGTTAGTCACGTAACTGGTCTCAAATTTGTTCGGGTCGTTATCACCGATGAGGTCGACATTCTTATATTGAAACGGTTCGTCAGAATCTGCTATTTTGTATCCGATATAATATCCTTTGATTTTTCCAAATTGCACGTCTCTAAGAGGGGGCTTCCACTTGATTTTAAGCGAAGTAGAAGAAGTAGTTTCTATAATGATATCAGTGGGTGGACCGCCCGGAACTTCTTCAGCCGTTTGAAAAAAGAGTTGGCCTGAATTGGCGTCACTTCTTCCCAAAGCGTTCTCTGCAAACATCCTGATCTCATAGTAACAAACTGGAGTTAAACCCGTTATAGTCAGCCTAGAGTCAGATCCGGTCTGAGTTGAGAGTTCCCTCCAGAGGTGGTCATCGCTACAATTGCTTCTGTACTCTAATATAAATTTAATGATAGCACTGTTGCCTGAAAACGATGACTTCCACACAATGGTTGCGCTTCGACTCGTAATTTCGACGGCACTTAAACCATACGGTGGTTCCGGAACTTCTGTAATACAGACAATTTGAAAAATTTAGAATAAATTAAAAGAGAAATCAGCTTTTGATGCATTAAATTAGAGTTTGATTTGAAACAAAATTTCAAACATAAAAACAGTCGATTATATGCATCATTAGATTCTAATTAAGTTTAAGTGAATTCAACTATAAGTCGATTAAAATAGAAAAACAGTCGATAGAAAGCTTGGATGGCATACCCTGTACTATGAGCTGAATGTTTGTGTCATCGGCGCCGAAGTCGTTTGAGACGAGACAAGTATATAAGGCTGAGTCGTGTCTTACAGTCGACGATATTTCCAAATATGAAGTCATTTTCTGCGGGGATATTATTTCCTGTTTTATTGAATATCTTTTGTCGATCGATGAACTAATTTGCTGTTTATCTTTCTGCCACTCAACTCGCATCACGGGATCGCCCTGTGCTTCGCACTGAACCACAGCAGTTTCGCCTTTCACTACACTATTGCTGATGAATTTGATGTCGAAATATGGCGGCGATTGAACCACTAATTGAATAACTTTGCTGAGACCGGCGCCGATTCCGTTGGAAATCTAATTATTAATTAAAACATAAGAAAAGAATGTATTGACAGAAAAGATGTAATACTTGGCACATATAGAATCCGGCGTCTGATTTGTCGGCCTCTTGTAAGACAAAAGTTCCGTTTTGATAGACTTGATGTCTATAAGAGGAGAGGATGTCCCTGAACTCGGACGGATGCTCAACATCAGTGGAATGGGCGTCAGTGCCAGTATTGGTAGCAATCGATTTCTTCCAAATGATTTTTGGAGCCGGAGAGCCATCGGCCGAGCAATCAATCACAGAATCTGCTCCCAAAACTACATAAGTGTTCTTAGGCTCTATTTTCCAGGTCGGCGCCACATTCACAATCAGATATGTGCTCCTATTGACGGATTCGACGTCATTCCAGGCCTTACATGTCCTATAATTAGATAAAAAACGAGTAAAAAAATAGAACAAACAATTGGAGTAAATTAATAAATTGATTGGATGTCATACCAACGGCCCATATCGTTGTGCTCTACGCTCTTGAATGTCAGCAACGAATAGTCTTCGGAATTTTGTAGTGAAATGGTATGACTCGAGACAATAGGAGTATTAGAGTCTTCTTTATACCACTTTATTTCAATGGGAGGATCGCCTTCTAATATAGAGCACATTAACTTAACTTTCATTCCTTGATTAGCTCTAGTCGTCTCTGATAACGGCTGTCCATCAATTAAAGGCGCGACTCTCACAACCAAATGAACGCTTCCCTTAACTGCTTTACCATTAGAGCCCTTATGGACACAAAAATACTAATGTTATCGATATCTTAACGCAATTCAGATACTAATGAATGACAAACTCTGATTCAATACAAACAACTAATTAAATTTGACCTCAATTTCCCTTTTATTACAACAAAAATTGTCCACTATTTTCTTGGTTCATAAATTCAGCAATTTTAGGCAATAAACCAGGTCTTCTTAAACCTAAAATAATCAAATTCCTATTTATTGAACAAATGGGTATTTGATAAACATTCATGTAGCCAGGGATAGCCATAGGGGGTATTGCAGGAATTCTCAATTGAGGTCGAAATTTTGTCAAAATACTCTCTTAACCTTTGAAAAATCCATCATTTTACCCTTACCTTAAACCCCCCTTAGGTCTCAGACCTTGGCTATTCCTGCATTTAGCATCAAGCTGAAAATGTCTAGACTCTAGACTAAAACTGCATCGACAAGGATTTTGGAGATAAATGACAAAATAAAATTATAAAGAATAAAGAATTATTTCAATTTTGGGTTTTTTCAAACAACGGAAAAAGAAAAGTGAAAAAATCAATTCGACTGAAAAAGATTTGAAATTCAGTCAAAAGTAATGTTCAGTTTTTATTTTGGAAAATGTTTTGAATGTGTTTTGACTGCATTCGAGTTTTATTCGTGCGAACGCCTGAAAACATTTATTTCAACTATCATTTTATGACTTCTTTTGGTTGTGTCGCACATCGCGTCCGAAACAAAAACAAATTCATAAGAGTCTAATCCCTTAAGATATAAGACAGCAATTCGTTGTCAATGCGTTCCACGAAATGTATTGTTCGTGAGTTGGTATCCGTCAGACTATACCAGGAATTTGTTGCTTCGAATCACATTTAATTCGGAGACTTTATTCCCAACACATCTTCAAACGATTTCTCCGAATTATATCACATCAGAGCTATTTTACTTTTATCCGGCTATTGCAAAAAAACTATCAGGATTCAAACTAAATCAAAATTGGATCTAATCAAGTATATGATCACAAATGAGTTGATATTTCTTCCGATCATTATAATCAAATCAAACAAATTCAGTGATGCCTTCACTTATCTTATAAGACCTTTTTATACAAATAATCAAATATTGCATTCGTTAAAAAAAATTGAATGTTTCATTAAGCAATTTGAAACTAGATAAGGTCAAAGCTAAAACATTTGAAACACCATCAATGTAAAGACTAAATATAAAACTTGTTCTCTTTGGAAATACCTTGATAGTGCACCAGTACTCTCCTTGATCATTATTCCGGTGAACATTAGTGATATGTAGTTTACCGCCGACCCCATTAATGGCGGGTTCTATTTTCTGGCGGTGATTGACTGGTAATGTGTTTGTGTTGTGCTGCCATATGATCGACTCAATGGGATAGGCTATCACTGGACAGCGCACTGATATGGAACGACCAGAAACAACAGTCAAACTGTTATTATTAATATTTGCTGCCACTGATGAAGATGACAGCAATGACGGACGAAGTGCTGCCGGCCCCATCACATTGACTCGTCCTGTGTAAGAGGACTGACCCGCATCGTTAACGGCTACGCATCGATACTTCATAAATGACAAAATGAGCCAAAATTAATTGTATGTCATATTATGGCACTCCTTTGACTCTTTCTATTAATTGTTTAATATCACAAACATTCGAAACCAAACACAACAAACCCATTACTTAAAGGAGCCTTTCTATGCATTTCATTCAATTTTCTCGAATATCATTCATCAAAATTCAAAGTTTTTATTAATTCATAATTTTGGATAAAATTAATTTTTAAAATTTAAAGAAAATTAGAATTTTGAGAAAAAAAATTAATCCGTTATTAATAGAGTGTATAATGGAATGTAAGCGACACAAACAGATAAGTCAGAGAATGCCTTTTCTAAGATTTATTACCAAAATATTTCATTTATTACACATTCTTTCGAAATAATAACAATGGAAACTGATTTTCGGCAATGAATTGATTACAATTCAATGGAAAAGAAGGGCTAAAAAAGTGAATTAACTTTTCTTCTCTACATTTGAGTAAATTCGGTAAAACAGAGAGAAAATGCATTCATTTAAGTGACTGAATATAAGTGCAAATGGAATAAAATAAAGAGAAGAATAGTATTAATGGTATTGGTGTTCAATGGAAAGTGATATCTATTTAAAACGGTGTTAATCGAGTGCATAGACCAAAGTGTAACTAATGTTAAGGCACTTACTTCTCCGCCGTCTATAACACGTGCGGCACTTATATTAACAAAACTAATCACATGTCCGTTATGTGTGACATAATCTCCGAGACGATATCGGGCCGACACACCATTAATGCTGTGATCATCCAAATACCATTTAATCTGAGGCAATGGCGATGCTGAAGCGGCACAGCGCAATGATATGGAAGTGCCCGACTCCACTATCATCTGGTCTTTGAAAGTATCAAGCATAATTGGAGCGCTATCTCCAAGTTTCAATTGAGCGCTCGCTTGTGATGAGTCGTACTCCGACTGAACCACACATTGATAACAACCTATTGTTCGCACAGAGAATCAAAATTTCATTCATTCAAGTGATTCGACTCTTCAAATGTTTATAACCATAACTATTGAGTCAAACAATAATAAACTCAAAGTCTTGTCTAATGGATAATCGATTGAAGCTATTATTTAAATTAAATTTGTTTTAAAGAGAAATAGGATTTAATTTAAATGAATCTTTGAATGTTAAGAAATGAGACAAAATGTTTCAGTTGAGTCATTTAATCGCTTATTAAGTGCAAAATCTCCATAACTTTACGAATCAAAAGATAAAAAGAGGTCTTTAAATGATTTTCTTTAATTATGCGAATAACTAATTCATGTAAACTTTCAGATATAATATTTTGCATAAATTACTGTCTCCTTTACTAAAGAAAAATTTGTGGTTTGTCTTTAAACATATATATAATGTGTTCAGGATTATTTGGGAATAAAAAAAACAAATTCTGATCTTCAATGGTGTTTTGAATAAAAAAAAGTGTTTTGTATTTTCAGGAAATCGCTAATTAGGGAATCAGTTAATCATAAAAACATAAAATCTATTCTTTGTATAAGACAAGTTTGTGAATATTAATTATATTAAATTATGCAAATTGCTGTTTAATAGCCAAACTACAGATTCGATTGGTTTAGAAATGTCTCAATTGGTAATTGAAATCAAAGCAAAGAATATAATGCATTGTAAAAAAGTATGCTTTGAGGGGTTAAATGATAGTTTGTTTGTTGAACAGCGTCTCAACTCAAATGTCAAATGAATAGAAATGTAATAAAAATATTTTGATTGGAAAGAGTGTAATGCGATGAGTGATACGGACCGGCATCTTCTCTGATGACATTTCTGATATTGAGTAGTGTGGACTCAATGAGACGCACTCTTCCGTCATTGATTGCACCACTGAATGCATCGGTGATTAATGGACGGCCGTCTTTAAGCCATATCACATGAAAGTTGATTGGATTACCGGTTAAACTACAGTTAAATGTAGCGCCTTTGCCGATGTCGGCCACTAATAAGTCAGGCTCTATGTGTACAACAATAGTAGAAATGACCATCAATTTGATGCCAACTTTTTCTTCTCCAACAGAATTATTTGCCGCACAAATCCATTTGCCTGAATGGTGTGCCATAACCTGATTGATAATCAGAAAGGAGTCGTATATATGCATGTGTTGTGTCGACACAATCGGTGATATGAGACCGTTTTCGTCCTCTTTATACCATCTGCTCAGTTGTGACATATATTGATAATCAAAGACGAAAAGTGTTTCCACATAACAATTGGACATAACGTCAGTCAGAATGGAAAATAAGGAAATGTTTTTTAGAGAAAAAGCCTTCAAATGATTGATACGTTTGTGTTAATAAATATTGCACAGAATAGCAAACCTGTATTGAGGCGAAGGCCAGGCCTGAGCTACACAAACCAATTCTACAGTATCGCCAACCCATGTCCTAACTGATGAATGGCTCCAAATTCGAGGTGCAATACCCCCGTGAGGTTCTGTATGCCGTTCAATATTGAAATTAGTTTTGTTTACCCAAACCCTATTTCAATTGTTTCATTAGTTTAAGCAAAACTTTATATACTAGAGTAAATAGATATGGAAATGGCCAAGTTATCTGGTCTCAGGAGTCGACGAATTTGAAAATTAAATAATATTTTAAAAATCTTTCCAAAATAAACATGTAGGTTTTTTCCAAAATTTTTTATTGATAGTTTTATTTTTAAAAAACCCAAAATTCTATTAATTGTCACTAAATGTTCAGTAAAACCCATTTTTCAAAGATTTTTAGAAAAATAAAAACCATTGAATTTGAGAAAAATATATAATAAATTTTTTTGAACAGATCTGTATTTTGGTTGAATTTTATAGAATTAGTTAAATTAAGTAATTGATCTTAATAGTTGAAATGAAATGAACCAGATCAAATAAACTATTTGTCTTTCATAGAAAATATTTCTGCTAATAAACGAAAACTATTTACTTAGCAAAATTTTAATTCATCTTGTTATCGAAATAATTATAAAAATAAATAGATCTATTTTCTCTTTTAAATAAATAGTCGTTCATTTATAACCAGTTGTGTTAACAAATATTAATAGTAAATAAGACGGTACCGTTAACTATGAACTGTCCGGCAACTGAGCTGATAACGAGCTCATGAGTCAACTGATGGCGTGTTTGACATCTATACGATCCTGAGTCCAATTTAGAAGAATTGCGAATCAATAACTCTCCCGAAGATAGGATAGCATAGCGAGCATCTATTAAAAACAAAATATCAAATAGAATTAATAGATATAAATGGGGTTAGCCTGGACAAATTGCATCCTTAACTTGAATAAAATATATTGTATTTTGGTGAATCAAATTTTCAAAATTAGAAAATTAGTGAAATGTATAAATGAAATGAAGGTTGTTTTGGGATCATTATTGGTCTCATAAATTTTGATCAAATATTTAATCAAATGTTCATTAGTTGAAAATTTAATTTATATAAAAATATTGGGTATTGACGCTTAATGACAACTAAATATAAATTAAATCAAGCATATTATTTTTCTTGCAAAATGATCAATTGAGCATATATTTGCCAAATACTAATAAAAAATAGTTTTGCATTATTTGTGGTCAAGATATAAGTGGTAATGGTTAAAAAAGATCACATCGAAGAACTGTTTCTGAATGTAATAGATTAGAACTTTGAATGTTTCACAAATAAGATTGAAAATATATTTAAATAAAACTTCAGAAATTTGTTTGTAAATTTAAAATTCATTGTGTAATCATGCAAGATGTTATATTTTTTGATGCCATAATGATTGACCTTTCTCCTTTGTTATGTATTATTGATGTTTAGGTTGAGAATTGAATAAAATCAGGATCATTTTAACAGTTGGGAAACAAAAGATCAATGAGTCGAAAGCGAATTAGCATTACTTCAATGATTACAACAAAGAAACCAAAACATAAGGCCTTCCAATCATTCCATTCAAAGCATTCGATAGAAAACAATTGATTGAAGTCTTTCATACATTTCTTCCTTTTTGTCTATTGTTTTACACAATAAAATTCTTTCATTATATTCTCGATCATATGTTTTATGAGTTTTCATTTTTTTCAATTTTCATTTTGAGTTTTTTATGTAAACCATTGCAAAGAAAAAAGACCATAACTAAAGGCAAATATATTCAAATTGGAATCCATGTGATTTGAAAGTAAAATATAATTCCAAATGATATCCGGAATTCCTTTTTACTGTCAAAATCTATATATAAATATGAATTTATATTTCTATTGGTTTCTATTGGTATAGAGTTATCCATAGCGTATATGTGATATCTATTGCAGATTATATTCGGACCAAATGAATAATAGGGTAACAATACGTGAGAGTAGTCTCGCGTGTATAACAAGCAATGGTTGGCACAAGAAATTGGTCGCTTCCTTCGCCTTCCGTTCTTTACGAGCAAAAAGTTCCTAATTTTTTTGAGATCGACTTTTATGCCAAAATGTTATTCATCTTTTAGATCTACACTTTCCTCAGGGAATCACAATATCGTTGGATACTTTAGCTCTGAGCACAAGAATGTGAGAAACATAATAACGTGCCCTAAAAGTTGAGAACTGCTCCAAAAAGAAACAGCACAGCATTGGACAGACATAGAGATAAACTATGGCAGACTAACATTCTATTACAATATTTATCAATCGATTATTGTTAGTGTTTGTGTGCAATGCATACCATCGCATAACTTAACATAACATAAGACCCAATTCTAACACAGCCCTCACTATCACTACCGGAGCATTTAAAACCATTTCATTTGTATTGTCCACTGATTCACAAATTGATAACTTATAGCAAACATTTTAAGCTTAAAATCACTCTTTCTATAAACAAAAAAGGAGTCAGAGTCAGCCTAAACTCATTAAATAAATGACGGTTTGGCCACATATTTCATAACCACAGCTGTAGAATAAGATCCATTCAGTTCATGTTTAAAATAAGAGTGACATTAAGTTTATGACAAAACTCATTTTACCCATTCATTACACGACCAATGTTACAAATATATGCTTTCAAAGCAATTATTCAATATTTTCAAGTTCTCATTAAATTTAGACTTAAGCTTTGAATTTGGTATGACTTTTGAGCGGAACTCAAGAATTCAGTTTTTCCTGACTGAGTCTTTTGAGTGCAATATTTTTGTGTTAACTTGAAAATGGTTGTGTAACTCAAAATGAATATTTAAAGAGTTCAGTTCAGTTAAGTTCGATTCGGATAAAAGTTTACTCTTTAGATATCAAAAAATATCATTTCTAAAAAGGGAATCAAATTTCTCTTCTTTAAAAATTTTCTGTATTTTTATTCACTCAAATATGTATACAAATGATGATCGATAAGAATGAAGATCAGGAAAAAATGTCAGAAAAGAGGAGAATTTCAAAAAATTCAAATACAGAGAAGTTTTTCATCCGTTCAAATGCATGGATCGTATTCTGAAACTTATCCCTTGAAATGGATTTATAGGCAATTCTTTTTAAAACAATTTTTGTATTAGAATTTCAAATCAATTGAAAAGAATTCACAACTGAAAGGTTAAAATGAGTCAACTCTTCAATAGTTCTGAAAACAGGGGATATAAGGAAAGACATCAATGATTTTATTGACTGAAAGTTCTTCAAAAAATAAAAAACATTTATTCAAACAATTTATATGTTTTTGTTTGAAAGTATCAATAAATAGAGTGAATAATAAAATTCATTTGGAGAAGTGATTAAATATATTGAATAACTTATGACTTAAAGTCTGTTCTTTAAGTTTATGATAATGTTTTGAAATGTCTTAAAACTTCTGAATAGTTTGCGTAATGTATCCCTTGAGGCGATCCCTGAATAGAGTGATGTATTGAATGATTAGACGAGAGCTGAAGAGATGATCAGCGAATATAACGCCAACATTACTAAAAGTATTGTGTTTTTGTGCACTTCTCGGCTCAGCCTATCATACGAGTCACTGGAGAAATGAGCGTCTCTTAAGTTGGCCTCTGATTGCATGAGAGGTCATAATGTCTTTATTCAAAGTGAAGTCCAATTGTGTTATTGTGAACGAAGTGCCACTAAAACAAAGTTTATATAACGAATACTTTCTTTTATTTTTATTAAATTAAGTTTTGGATCATTTCAGAGAAACACATAAATTCTGTATAAAAGGTAATACTTGTGTTCTCTAAATAACATCGCTTTTCAGATCTCATGTCAGCACAAAATCATATCATTTGCACAGTCAGTGATTCCCCGTTAAGTATTTTCTTAAATAAATGGCTTTCACTAACAGATTATAGCATTCCTGGTGAAAAAAATAAAAAGAATATCCAAAATTCTATAAATTAAAAAAGATTTTACTCCAAATACTTGGCAAACAAAGAAATTCGATTTTTTCTGACACAACCTTTCTTTAATAAGACGTATTTCAAAGGAGTTAAAAAATATTTTCATTTTCAGTACAAATATTTACTTTGTTGTAAACAAAGGATAGAATGCAAAATGTTTTGCATATTTAAAGTTTCAATTCAGAAAATTAATAGAATTAATTTTGTCATTAAAAGTGAATTAGACGTTAAATAGGAATTTAAAAATAGTCTCTGAACAAAATCTTTCATAAATATTAAAAAAAAGATTTATTCAGAATATCCGCAAAACTCAAAAGAATGATCTCTTTTTTCAATCGATTCACAGAATCAATGAAAACTATGCGAAAGGGAACAGTCTCTGAAAGGTTGAACACTCCTATGTCTGACTTACAAAATAATAATTGTATTGATTGAGAAATGCACTTAAAATATCGAAAACATAAATTGCTTCGATTTTTTTTCTAATAAATAACAATTTGGGAGAAAAGTTGTGCAAAACTTTTCAATAAGTCAGCGAACAATTCAATAAAAGATAAACAATTTAAGTGAAAACTTGGCTAACATTGTCTGAAAGTAAAAAATTATTGAAGACTTTGGCTTTGGTTTTGTTATTTCTATATATATTAGACATTTGCGATAGAAGTGAATCTGTGGTAAGACTAGGAATTCAGTAAACAAGTTGGGAAAGAAGTGTTGGAAATACCACTTTTTACATCACACAACACTTTAATACATTTTTCAAATGAACCATTTACTGACCATCCATTGCCTTCAATCCATTGTATTGCTTTATAAATGAATTGATCAGTGGTTGTGCGAAACATCATTCATCGAAGGCTTCCCCTCTCAAAATAGTCGAACAATTTTTCTTTCTTTTTCTACATTTCGTTATTATAGTTCGCATTTTTATTTCTATTTTTTGTTGCATTGCTTTTCACTTTCTATATAGTTTCCACCCATTTTTACACTCAGTCCGAACCAAATTTATCATATTTTGACGCATATAAGTGAGATAAATGAGTCCTCTCTCTCTCTCTCTCTCTCTCTCTCTCTCTCTCTCTCTCTCTCCCCTTCCTCTCCCTTCCTCCCTTTTTCCCCAGTGGTATAGAAGAGTAGTACACTTATTCTTTTTTCTTTGATAAGTCTTCTCCACAATATCCAAGGGAATGGATTTGTGATCCATTTCCACATCAATTACTTTACGATGGATTAAAAGTTTTTGAAATTCATAAAAGTCTAAAATTATTGAAAAATGAATATTTTCATTGAGTGACAGGTGATTACGAGTCGAAAATAAAAACTATTTGATTGATTAGAATGATTAGAAACAAAACTTTTCTGAATATTTGTCACAAGGCTTGAAAAATGCTAATATGCTTTTCGGCTTTTCAAATGTCCAAGATTATTTGCAAAACAATTTGAGTGAAAGTGAATGCAATTTTTATACACCATAAATATGAGTAGTGAAAGTGCTCAGTTGTGATGTCAGTCCTTCGATGACGATAACATCCAATATATCGGAAAGTTTTGGTTTCATATTCTCTTCAGAGATATCGTATTGAAGACGAATTTAATGGCATCTGATATATGTTATAACAATTTTGTGAACCAAACTTATTATTAGAATATCGTATTTGTTTGTCGACAACACTATGTATTCGCGTCTCGTTTTTTAGTTCAGAACGAAAAGCAATTTTTCGGATCGCCTTTATTTGATATAATATCTGCTGTCAGTTCCCTTATTTTTAATATTGAATGAAGAGGTGTCTTATGTCGACTCTATTACAGTCCATTACTAATAATCCATTTGAGTTTCAATATCGATAAATATCAAGCTTTTCCTTAATTTCAATATTTGCCTAAAACTTATGATGTTTTTATTGACTCGACGTGTGTTTACTTCTATCAAATGGTCGAAAAATGAAAACTAATAAATGTGTATTGAAATGAATTTGATATTTAAATTTTTCGTTTCAGGAACTGTCGCCTAATCACAATTATTTGCTATAAATATTAGGCTTAAAATTCTAGACAAGAGTTTGTTATTCAGATTTTGTTTGGATTAATTAGAATTTTTATCAGAATATTGTAAATATTAGTCGAAAAAATCATAATTTGATTGATTATAGAGAAGTTCCGTAATTATAAGTTTTGCATAAATCCGAAAATAATGAAGAATTTGCAACAATAGAGACTATGTTTTTATGCCTAATTAAAGTAAACTATTCTCAACACATAATTAGCGTATATTTTATGACAAAAGTTAACGAAATGTAATCACTATTATATTCTTGCATATTATAACAAGTTATGACTTTTCTAATAATTATTTTAATTCTGTTTTCACAATAAAATTCTTGAAATGAAATAAATTATTCTAAAAATTTTCATTTAATTAAAGATCTGATGTTTTTGAAACTAAAAACTGAAATTAATAGTAATCTGATTGATTGAAAATGTTTTCATTTTAAGATAAATGATTTGATTTTACGCTAAGAACTGTTTTTTAAAATAACTTTTTGATGACTTTGGAGAATAAAGTTTCGATTCTTCAAAAGATTTACTTAAAAGTCGATCTCAGATATCAAATGAAGGCATTGAATATTTATAACGTTATTTCAATCATTAAAAGGACGAAAAGTGTCACATTTTAACTGAGGAAAAGTGTAAAAAATCATCGAATGTTATACAATAGTTTAGATCATCACTTATTTTATCAAATATTTACATAAAACTCTTGTCTATTCTTCGGGCAAAACGAGTGCTAAAATGCAAATGCAATGTAATTGAGTTCTTCGTCTCAAATATCGACTTTTGCTTCGAGTGAAAGATTCGATTACTTTAGTTATTCAATATTTTAGAGTTTCGTTCACAACAACCAGAAGACGAGGAATAACTGATCTTAACTATCATTCAAAATGAAATCTATAAATCATTTGAACTGAAAAATTGAATTCAAAGCATTTAACTCGAATTTCTGTTTGCGCTCGACTGAAAAATTCAAACCCCGACCACTTTATTGCACATCCATTCAATCATCACAAAACAAGATTTTTTTACAATTATTTTGAAGAGAAAAAAATATAATTCATCAGCACTAGTTTATGTGAATACTAGCTTAAAATTATTAAGTTTAACAATTTTATATCATCAATATTTGCAAGTATAATCATTGTTTTATTTTAGATTTGTTATTAAAACATATTTAATTAAAAGGTTGGATTTGATTTACGCAGCTTTGAGCTTGTTATCTTGGCTATTCCGGATAAGATCCAGGGTTGGCAAAGGTAAACAACGAAGGGGAGGGTAAATTTTGCCCTTAAATCATAAGAGTATATGATTGCATGTGAGTATATTAATAATATGATGACAATGATGATTGCAAGTGAGGGTATTTTGGTAAAAAATTAATTTTTACGGGATTTGGTCTAGTTCAAAAATTAATGGGAACATTTAAGCTAAATTCTCTTCCTGGCCGTCTCTGGTTAAGATTATATAATAATTTTTACTAATATTATTAATAAAGAGTTAATTTCATGGCTTTACGCGTGAATTCAGTTATTCGGAAATCACTTAAAAAGCAATCAAATAAAAAAATGAATGAATGGATGAGTTGTTTAATACTGCTATTTATATGAGTGAAGACCTTATGAAAAGATGGAAGGGCTAATATGGAGTGGGATGCTGTAGGCCTTTCCAATTAGTATATTAAGAGTATGTGATGCATATGATATTGAGTTCCCAAATGGCTAAATAAGTCTTCATATTATTATTAGTATTACTCATTTCAAGCGATTCATTAGAAAAGTTTTTTCCGCTACTTTTGTGTAATGAAAATGGTTTGCCTGAAGCCAACTCATGCCTAACGTTATTAATAATGAATGTTATCCACTCTTATGTAAGGATCCATGTATTAGACGTTTGCAATCAGAGCTAAAAAAGTGTATTCTCTTTGAAATTAATTTAAAAAATACATAAAATCTGATAATGTTTTGTAATATTATTAAAACGAATAAAAAATGTTAAGAAAAAAAGATTTATTTGCAGTCATTGTTTAAATTAGAGTCAGATTTGTTTCTATGTTCGGATTGTTTTTCGTTTTCAAGTCGAGAAAATTAATTTAGTTTTGATAGACATTTGAACAAATGTTATGCAACAGAGCGTATGGCAAACATTAGTCTTTCTCTGAGAGCGCTGGTGGCCAATGGTTGCCCGAATAGACTGAATAATCTTATAAGTTTTAGCAGTTGTGACTCGCATTTAAAAGCTCATGAATTTTAAACATAGTCATCCATAAAACACATTATTCAGTGGTCTCTCAAACATTCAAAATTTGTTGAAAAGCTACCGGAGTTTTGTCGGTTTAAAGCACCTTTTGAGAGCTCTTCAGTCTCTCCCCTCAACATCCCTGTCATCTGTTTCTGATTACTGTTTATAATTATAGTCATTTAATTTCTTTTTTCTCTTCTCTGATTCTCTACAGAAAATGGTTAACAATGTGTTGGTGTAAAGCACAGAACAGCAGAGCACCGGTCAAAGTTAGATCAGACTTAGAAATCCCAATTCCCACAGATTCTTAGATTTCAATCTCCAACACTTCAGTAATTATTTGTGACAAAATTTATTCGATGGAGTTTTCAGCAGTATAAATTATTTCAATTTTATTTGAACAGGATCAAATTGACACTCGAAAAGACCCAAACGATGGGAATTTTGATTTTAATTTCGCTCAAGTGGTTAGTCATTCAGATTCAATACTTGAATAGATATTGTATTTTATGGCAAACAATTGAGAGAAGTATTCATTGGATGTCAAACGAGTCATACCTTTTGGTGACATAAGAGTTGTGATGACTTTTTCGTCTTTAATCCAAGCGATAACCTTAACGTATTCGCGTACGAATGTCGGCACTTGACATCTCATAACGCCTGTGTTTCCCGTAATTACAAACTCGTCATATACTTGAACTTTATATGTCTGGTGCACTACTGTAGAGGAAAGGATAGAGTAAGAAGAGGCATACATTTCATTATTGCTTTATCAAAATATTTTATGTCTTTTATGTTTCGTTTATTTTGAAATTAATGTCAACAAAAATAAATGAATTTTTCAAAACTATGCAAATCTTTGTTTTTGATATTAAGGGCAAAATTATTTCAACTTTAATGTTGTCATTATTTAAATGTCACAAATACTGCAAAAATAAAATAATTAATTTCTTTTTTCAATTTTAAAATAAAAAAAAACCTTTGAACTGTTATTATAAATAAAGAATAATTTTGATGTTTGAGATTCAATTTGAAGAATCTATTGGTTCATACGTTAAAAAAGCAAAAAATATTGGAACTTATTTTTCAACTAAACTGAGTAAACATTTGCTTTCATTTTGAGAAATATTTGAGACCAAAGAAAAAAAATGTGAGGATTTGAGCCAAACGTAATGTAGACATCGGTATGATTTGGTGCACGTATGCATCCATATATTCAAAAGCTTATTACAAAATCCAAAGCCCATCCAAAAGCATCATTTCATTGAGCGGCGAGACTCTCATCCGCTCTTATTCTCTGCGATTTCTGCTCACATTCACTGATGATGTCTTTCGTGTCTTTTCTCTCAATTCTTAAATCTTCTAATACTAGCGTTAGTGACAAAAACTTAAACTAATATTTACATTACAGACACTACACTAAAACCGACAACAAATACGGAATATATGCGAACCTTAATGTAAGCATTTCTGAAGACATCACATTTTAAGCCCTTTTCACAACTTTAAAGAATAAATTCACTCAACTTTTGATTCAAATTCTTCGTAAGTTTGAAATTCATTAGAATATAGCCTTTCTTAAAGTAATATGGTCTGAATTTATTAAAAATATTTTTCTCTACCTGTTTATAACATTTAAATAAAGATTCGTTGCAAATATGTTTCAGTAAATTTTATTATAAATGTTTCAATATATAGTCTGTTTGACAAATATATTGATTTTATTCAAATTCGATTATTTTCTTATTTAAATGAATATAATAAACAGTTTTCTCTTTTAAGCAAAAAGTAGTTTCCCTAATAGTAAGACTTCATTTTCCGCTCTACAGATTCATTACATTGGAAAACACGGCCACCAAAACGTGCCTTTCTATCAAACATTGCTTTTTTGCCACAACTCTATACACTTCTAATACTGTATTCATTCTAAAAACTCAAAGACAAACTTTTCTCTCAGTTCTCTCTCTCTCTCTCCCCCTCTCTCTCTCTCGCGC
>JAQIWP010000099.1:0-42323 GCA_034695525.1 Euzetes globulus
GTAATTAATTAATTTATCATTTTTATATTTTTTGATTTTCTTAAGAAGTTGGTTTGCTAAAGTTTGAGTATTATCACTTTTTATTTCCCTGTATACATTTGTATCTGAGAGAATAATATTGACTTTCTTAATGTAATCAATTTTATCTAAAATTACTGTTTTATTACCTTTATCACTATTTGTGATTACAATATCTTGGTAATTTTTTAATTTATTTATTGCTAAATGTTGACTTCTAGTTAAATTGGAAGTAATCTTTTGTTTATCCTTTAAAGTATGTGCAACAAAAGTAAGTTAAATACTTATAAATTTTGAAATTATGTGCTCACACAACTACCAAGATTTGAATCAAATTAAAATATTTTCAGAAACGGTTTTCATCATTGCAAACTACTCATTAAACCCTTTTAATTGATGCTAAATGAACATATTTTCAAAAATAAATCGGCGACAGAGGAATACCTGCGTGATTCTGGCCACGAAAATTGTAAGAAAATAATAAAAATAAACCACCTCATTTAATAGTTTATATAAAAAAAGTTTAAAATTTTTTTGAAATTAGTGGTAAAAATTACCTGCGAAAGTGGCCATCTTTTTAATAAAATTTGATCTAATTCAGTTCAATTAAGCTAAATTAATTCTAAATTTAACGTAAACTCATTTTAAATCTTGTATAATTGACAAAGCTACTAAAAATGAGCAAAAAATTATAATATAGACTGACTCTACAGCCTCCCTCTAGGTTCTTCCAAAGTTGAGCCCCTGATTTTAACAAAATATAAATCAATATCTTATGTTTCAAATAATATTTTTGTAACCAGAAACTCAAATTATACTTCAGACCGAAGCTCCACATAGGCGCTGGAGTTAGCCTATGGGTTTGGATAAGTTTGAAACTCCCAGCCGCAACCACGAGGAAGTTCATACACTGCGGCCATTTTCAGAATACAGAACCCAACACAGCTAAGTTCAATTGGTTTTAGCTCATGCCCAATTGTAATTCTCCGAACTAATGCTATGTTCAATAGACATTCTCTTGTGCCCAAATGCTTTTCGCTGTCTGAATAACTGTTAGCTTTCGTACAAATCTGAAGTTCGGTTTGTTTACTATTTGATTGATTGTCTGTAAAGTCTTTAATATCAAATGCAAACTTGTTTAAAATGCAAGAAATAGATTTAAATGTTTCACCTGTGCTATACCTGTGCAAAAAAAGAATTAATTGTCTATTTGTAATTTGTTTAAATAAAATGTTTCAAACAAATTAAGAGCTTTCATGAAATGGCGAAAAGCATTTGGGCACAAGAGAATGTCTATTGAACATAGCATTAGTTCGGCGAATTACAATTGGGCACGAGCTAAAACCAATTGAACTTAGCTGTGTTGGGTTCTCAACATGAGTTTGTGCCTAACAGTGCATTTTGGGACCTTGAGCATCTCATAGTCAATGAGTATTGCCTCGTGCCGTTCAGTTTACCCCTAGATATTAAGACTTTGTATATTCATTGAGAACTTCATCTCAAACTTGTAGTAATTTCTAATGTATTTAAGAACGTGTAAAATGATTGTTAAAATCAGTATTGTTTTGACTCTCAAACAGAGCACTTGATTTAAATAAAGATTATTGTTGAAGCCATGTGTCCGCCCATCATTATCTACTACAGTACTGGACTGTCGATCCTGGTCAGCTAAACCTGACCGTTATCGGTATTTAGGGAGTCCAAGCACCTGGGCTGCGCAACCCCCGCTTGGGCACCTTAAAGCTGTAATATGTAATATCTTAAAAACGATTTATTTCTTGAGTTTCTGGTTATCAAAATATTATTTTAAACATAAGATAGAGTCCAAAATCTTATATATAATTTCATTAAATTGTATCATCTCGAAACAAATTTTAGGGCCACCTAGCAGTCTTACCTGAATAGCAATATAATTTTGAAATGTGATTTATTACATACAAGGTATTTTATAATTCAAATATAAACAAAATTCAAGAGGCCTTTATAGAAGGAAGAACGGGATTACTTACAGATCTCCCTTTTGCTACGAATTTCAAGTCTGATAATAACTAGTCGTAAGAATAAATTGGAAAATAATTTTAATAACTGTTTGAAAATAACAGAACAAATAAATTCGAGCTCAAAATCAGATGATTTCAAAGATCTTCTTGAGTTCGATCATCAATTGCCAGTCGGTCTTCTGGAGGTCGTCTCTGAAGTACTCTTTGACGACATCAATAGATTCTCGGGTCACTCTGGACACCAATAGGTCCGTGTAATCGAAATGTCGTCCATAAAGTTTAGGGGCATCTGAGCCGAAGTGCTCTATTTTAATGCAAACCTCTTGTCCTTTTCGAGCGCTCTCTAAGGTTTTGTGATTGATTTCAATTGTGGTCACTCTTCCGATCTCTATATTGGCCTTGGAAGGAACAGCCAGTGGTGTTCCGGCCACAACAACTCCGTCTTCAATTGAAACTCCGACAACAATTGGGTCCCGAGTATTGAATACACAATTGGGAAGTATTCTCAGTTTGCAAGGATATACCGCTAAGTTTTTATTCTGTTCTCTTCGCTGTTTCTTTAAGTCTTCTTTATATGAAGTAAACTTATCGAACAAATGATAGATAATTTCTGCGCTGAATATTTTGACCCCCAAGTGATCGGCTAAATCCTGTGCGTCCCTTTCGATCCTGACATCAAAGGCTAGAATAACGGCGTAATCGGGCGAAGACTCCAACATAATCGAGGCTTTCATGACATCTCTTTTGACAACCGGTCCAATACGTACTCCAGAATATGGTATTTTTGACGTTTTGAGAAACTCAAGTAATGCCTCTAAAGAGCCCAGAGTAGAGGCCTGGACATATACGCCTTTGTCCGAACATTTAATGGCCCGCATAGCGGACCCGAATTGATTCCAACACAATTGCTTATAGTCCTCCATTTGCTGCTCATTTTCGGCCACATGTAACTGAAGGCCAGCTATGGCCTTATCCAAGTCATGTCCTGCAAGTTTGACACCCATGGAGCCATAGACAACTTTGAGCTCCTGGTAGGGTGATTTCACTCTCAGCTCTTTAAGCGGTTGTGGCACTAATAGAGACCTAATGTGAGTTATAAAAGGACCGTCATGTCCGGCCAACACTATTTTGTCGCCTTCCCTTAGTTTTCCGTTCACTAAAATCACATCAATAGTTGTTCCCAAACCGGGAATGGCTTTGACTTCGAGAACAGTTGCGTCTAAATTCTCTGAATCGAAGGTCAGTTTCTTAGCCATCAATGATTGAGTGAGAGATATGAGAAGTGCGATCAGATTTCCCATTCCATCGCCAGTAGCCGCAGATGTCGGCACTAATGACACGTAGGATCTGACGTCATAGTTCTCATAATAAAGGGCCGCATTAATGGACTGCTGAGCCAACTCGACAATCACTTGATCCGTTCTCTTTTTGAACTCAAGTTTAGTGTTTTGTATTTGAGAATTAATCAAATCCTCGACGTCTTTGCGAGGATTACTCCGCCATTCATAGAGTCGATCGATTTTGTTCAGTGCAACAATAAATGGGGTTTTTCGTGACTTAAGCAGTTCCAGCGATTCCAACGTTTGCTGTTCTAATCCATGCATTATATCGATGACAAGTATAGCGATATCACACAATGAACTGCCTCTCGAACGCAGGTTTGAGAACGACTCGTGACCCGGAGTGTCGATAATCAGAAGACCCGGAAGGAGTAATTCTTTTTTCTGAGAGGGTTTAACTCCTTTGCACTGTTCGTTGATAGCAGAGGGCGGAACGAATGTAGCGCCTATCTGTTGGGTTATACCTCCGGCCTCATTGTCCTGAACATGAGATTTCCGGATATAATCGAGAAGTTTAGTCTTTCCGGTGTCCACGTGACCCAACACACAAACTACTGGCGATCGGTATTTCGGTTTCGATGACTCCTCTGGGGATGGCTTTTCATCTCTCAGTTTTAACTCTTTAACTGATTTCGTAATACTTTCCGTTCTTTTGATATTTTTATTATTTGATTCTTTCAATTCATTTTTAACTTCTTTATTGTCTTTATTGTTCTCATTGTCTTCATCTTCACTTAATTCTTCCCAATTTTCTTTGACATCTAAATCAGACGCTTCAGAGTTTTTTTCTTCTTCTTCTACATCTTTTGGAGAAGAATCGGTTTGGTCTTCAGATGTCTGCGGTTCTAAAGCTTTGACGGATCTATTGGTTTGGTTCTTGTTTTTCATGTCATCCTTAGATTTCTGTCGGCCCACAACAATCTGTCCCTCTTTGATAGCAATGGCTAAACTAGCCTGAGCTCTCTGTTTGTCTGCCTTCTGTCTGGCACTGAGGAGTTTGCCCTCTTTCTTCAGGCGCTCCTTCCGTTCCTTTTCTTTTTGTTTTTTGCGGTCTTTCCTCTCCTGTTCTAATCTCAACTTTTCGAGTCTTTCCAATTCTAACTGTTCTTCTCTTTGGATGCGTTCCTCTTCCTCCCTGTCAAGGCGTTCCTGTTCGTCCTTCTGAATCTGAAGAGCCTGTTTCATGGCAGCCAACATGGCCTTAGAGGGCGCCCCCTTTTTCCCCACTTTTGCCTCTTTTTTCTCTTCTTTTTTGGGCACATTTTTCTTTTTCTTGCTGCTTTTTTTCTCAATATCCTTGTCATTGTCTTGATTGCCGTGGTCCTTTTGATGAACTTCCATCTTCAAACATTTGGCTCTTTCTTATTCCAAATCACAAAAATATGGTCTCAATATTTGAATCTACGAAAAGCTTACAGAAAGTACGTCATTTTGATAGACATATTGAAGGGGACATAAAACTGAGGGGCAGTGAAGGGGACTAAAGTAGTAACGATTGGAGACGACATTGTTTGGAATGGGATTCAATAGAAATGACAGCCATTTGTCGCTCTTTATCTAAAATTTTTAATTATTATTTCACTCAAAATTAAATCAATTCTTTGGTATTTTTTCTGCAAATTTTCCACTTTTTTAAAGCATTGGTTTTTTAAACCGAGTTTTTAATGCGATTTATTGAGTAATAAGTGAGAGAAAAGAAATGGCAAACAATTACTACGGTTTCACACATACCGGCACTCAATATGGGTTTGAATTGTATTCCGAAGTAATTTTCATTAATTGAGTCAAATTTGAAATCAGGTCGACGTACACTCCGGTGGCTTCGGTGGCGACGGCCGCCTACCCCATGTCAGCCCAGATGTACCCCACTTCTGGTCGTACCGGTTATGAACAGTACCCCCAAACAACTCAGTCGACACCAAATTCAACCACTTATTCATATAACGCCAGAACTCAGGTCTGTATCTCTTATTTCAATCTTTATTTTACGTAACAAACAATTGTTGGACAGCTGACAGCACCGGTTGGCTTCGCCGCTGATTCGGGACACTACCAGACGGCCACTCAGAGCACTACATATCCTTACAGTTCGGGTACCAGTTATACAAATTCCTATAATTCTGTGGTCACTAATTACGCCGCAAGTAATGAGTTCTTCTTTTTCAATATAAACCAATTAATGTCTTTATACCCAAAGCCGCGCTCTATAGTCAACAAACGACTGGCACCGGTGCTGAAGAACAGACCTCTTCTGCCATTTACTCAAATAACAAGTCTTCGAATTGGAATTTCAAGAAACAAATGAAAGGAAATAAACCGAAAACCACTAAAAGTGTACAACAATTGCATTACTGCGAAGTCAGTCTTTTTTCACTCCTTTTTCAGTCAACTCTTTCCTTATTTTATAGTTTAATTTATTTGAAGGTCTGTAAGATTAGTTGTGCCGGTCCTCAGACATACAAAGAACATTTGGAGGGACAGAGACATAAGAAGAAAGAGTCGCAAATGAAGTCGGGAACGGCCGTATCCAGCATTAAAAAGCACGGACCGGCAGCTGGAGGGGTGTCATTGAGATGTGAGTTGTGTGATGTGACCTGTACCGGCAACGATGCCTACGCCGCACACATTCGGGGCGCCAAACATCAAAAAGTAGTGAAGTTGCACACAAAGCTCGGAAAACCCATTCCATCGACAGATCCGGTTGTAGTTTCGCCCAATTCCGGAAAGACTTCGATTGTGAAAAGTGCGACCACATCTATAACCAGTGCCGGACAGACCGCTTCGACAGCAAAAATTAAAGTTTTAGGAACTCCAAGAATCAATTTTATTGGTGGAGGAAGGCTTCACACAACTGGTAGCGGTGAATATAAAGAGGACTCTATAGTTGACAACCAGAACTCCAGTGGTGGACAACAAATAGCATCGGATTTATCGGTGGCAGATCCCGTCGCTTCTCAAATCATGGATTTAGACAAAAGCGATGCCCAACCTGTAGGTCAGGACTATATCGATGAGATAAAAGGTGACGACCAGAAAGTAGTCAGTTTTCACTGTAAACTATGTGATTGTCGTTTCAATGACCCAAATGCTAAGGAAATGCATTTGAAGGGACGCCGACATCGACTTCAATATAAGAAGAAAGTAGATCCAAATCTTATCGTTGAAGTGAAACCCAGTTTAAAGCACAGGAGTAAGATCTCTGACATGAAAGACCGGCGTTTCAATTACAAAAGAGATATTCAGTATTGGAACGACTGGTATGGCCCTAACACTGGCCGTTATTATGATTCGCGACCATTAGGACCTCCTATGCCACCAATGCCTCCACCACCACATTTGGCTCCTTTACCGCCTCCGGGCTTCGCTTCAGGTTTCATGGGTTCCCCGATTCCTCCTCCTTATAGAAGGGGAAGTGCTTCTAATTCCTGGGATGACATTCATATAATGCAAAAGCATTCAGAAATTTGTCCGAAAGAGGATGAGTTGGAGGAAATCCATCACTTGGTTTCATGTGTAGAAAGGGCTTTGAAACTGGTCTCCGATAAGATCGCTGAAGAAGACGCCAACAATGCTATGAATGATATCATTAAACGTGAATTTGAAGACATTTCCAATCCGGACAAACAAACGGCTGTAGCCGCGGATCAGAACAATAAGGACAAACCACAAACTCAAGCAGAAAATGACACAAAGCCTGAAGAATCGGCTTTTCGACTGATGAAAGGCCTGATGCGTGTCGGCCCTCTCGCTAAAGGCCTTTTGTTGACCGGTGATCGAGAATTAGAATTAGTGGTGATTTGTGCGGAAAAACCAACGAAACAATTGTTGCAACGAATCGTTGATTTGCTTCCCTCCCAATTGCAGGTAAACTACTATTTATTAGAAAACCTTAAATTTAAAGCTGTAATCGACTGATAGGTTGTCTCATCCGCGGAGTCCTTTGATATTATAATGAAAGCTCACGAATCAAGTCTTTCGGTCAGCACTAAATCTGAGCCCAGAGTAACAGCAAATGTTTCCCTCACCTCTCCTTTGGTGCGAGAAGAAAATTTCAGCGAAGGAGCGGCTCAGGCGGGTATGTAAACCATCGAATCGGTTAATAGTAAGGTATTGTTGAAGAGCTGTCGCTCTCCAAAAATGCCATAAAATGGATGTGCGCTAAGATTTATTTGCAGATCACAAACCAAAGTGAAAACTATTCATTCAATACCTTCCCCTCGAGTGTCAACTCTGGTCTTCTATTAAACGATTTATTTATTATGAAAATGTGTGGACAGAGGGGATAGTGTTGATGAATAGGATGACTGGCCTTCGAGTGACGATAGAGTGATGTTTAGTATAAACTGATTCATTATTCTTGACTCACTGGGACTAAGCTCTCAGACCATCTCTTGTGATGACGCTTACCATCTGTTTTGCTCTTCGTTTAGAGATGTTAGAGATGGCCAAAGAGCACAAACAACTGCTCGATCGACAAAAATGTGTCGATTCCTTGGCAGCGCTCAGACACGCCAAATGGTTTCAGGTTTGGACTTCCTTTTAATACTTTTCAGCCTTTGATTCAGAGTTTATTTAAAGTGATTTAATTTCAATTATTCTATTGAAAAGTATTTCAGATTAGATTTAATGCTGAGTCGAGTAAATCAACTCAAACTAAAACAATTGCAATAAAGGCTGGAAAGTCATTCCTTAGTTAAATGAGGGGACTTTTACTTTAATTTAGTTCAAATTTATTATAATTAATCGTTTGTATCATTAAATGATAAAAAGCCCCTTATTTTGAGAGTCGAAAGTTCAAAACTGCGCCGAACTCACACTTATGTGTCTTCACTACAATTAGTTTTAAATTATGCGTATTTTCGACAAATTATTCTTTACGTTAATAGTTATTGTTGTCAATAGGCTAGAGTGGCTAACCTACAACCCTGTCCTCTCGTCATACGGTTATTCCGCGATTTATGCAAACGACTTCCCACTTGGTCTAAGTTAAGCCTTTGGGTCAGTCGACAGTTTCAGTTATTTTGTCTCCATTTTTCATACGTGTCTTTCAATGAATAGGCGGTTGAACTTCTCACTGAAAAAGTTATATCAAGTGCTGGCGAACCATTAGCTCCGGGGGAAGCATTGCGCCACACTTTTGAAGCAATCGCTTCCGGAATTCTATTACCGGGCGGTTCGGGGCTTATGGACCCCTGTGAGAAAGAACCCACAGATGCTTTGTCATCATTAACGCGACAGGAAAGGGAAGACATCACATCATCGGCTCAGGTATTTGTTATTATAATCTTATGAAGTGCTGACCTTTTTTAACGACATTCAGCACGCATTACGTCTGATCGCGTTTCGGCAAATTTACAAAATATTGGGCGTCGACCCCATCCCCAATAAAAACAGAAAACGAAGACTAGACTCTGAGAACGGGTCAACCGTTGACTGCGATTCTCTTGAGATCAAAAAAGACAAAATTGAAGCAATAGTTTCGGACAATTTGAGCGACAATTTGGTGGCAAATAACGCCAATTGAAGTGATTTTATCTCACAAAATATGACTTCTCAGAAGGACTCCACTCCTCTTTAGTTCTTTATTTTTAAACATTTCTGTATTTATTGTTTTATTAATCAAATTGATATCAATTCGTATTTTAAGAACTGATTGCTTTTAGAATTGAATTGACTTAAAGAGACAAAATTTATTGAAAATATTTTAATTACAATAATTTGAAAACATTTTATTCAATCAATTGAATCTTCAGAAATATTGTTCTAATAGTTCCCAATAGTTTGGGAGTGGATTTCAAGATCTCAAATAGTTTTCTGTGTATTCAGAATATAAGCATTTCTACAAAATTCTATCATTTAATTACAAAATCAATAATTATCCACAGATTCCGTAAATGAGTTTTGCGTTTTTGGCACAAATTTGATGTTTTAAACTATTAATAATTTAAATTACACTTAATTTTGGTAACATTTAAACCGACTTTAGTTTAATTCAATTTTTGCTATGATTTTAGATTAAAAATGTATGTATTTATTATCAAAAAATAGTTTATTTAATTTAATTAAATTTGATTAATATTTGACTTAACGCTTGAATATGGGTCCGGACTATCATTTGTTGGAATAACCAAATAATTAGCCGGTTGCCATCAAAGGGTATGTCCTCTAATTCTATTCGTACATTTTGGCCTAGACTAGGATTAGGTAGCCAAGATTCAACGAGGAAAATAAAGCAGAGATGGCCAATGAAAATTTTCTTAGGGGAATATGGGGAGGGGTATTTGCCAAAAGTCCTGGGGGTATGGGTGAGAGTAAAATGGCGGACTGAAATAGTGCCGGAAACGGCCATTTTTTTCTAAAATAGGCTTATTTCGGTGTTCTAAGCTTAAATTAGCCTATTTAGGCTATAATACGGCTATTCTGAAAGTTTAAAGGCTTAATTCTTTCAAATAACAAACAAATGGCAGATTTTCCGTCCGCCATTTGCAAAAATGTCTGATTTTTGGCTGCCATTACCTAAAAATCCTAAAATTTGCCCAAAATATGGCCGCCTCGCTTCCCTCTCCGGAGCCTCAGGGGGGGGGGTAATTTCAGTTTACGGGGGGAACTAAATAGAGCCCCTATTGGCCACCTCTGTTTGTAACCATATGAATGGTGTGGAGAGCAAATGGCGGCCTCACATAATAAGTTTTCATTGAGTTATCAAAGGAAGCGCCTCTGATTTTGATCTCACCTCTTATTGGTTGTCAAACACAACTTGTGTCCAAAATATAGACATCAAATATGGATTTCGAAGATATAACAGAAGAATTTCTTGACGACAAAAGTCAGCCCAAAATTGTTTTTAAGGATAATTGTGTGAAAAATGAACGCAAAATAAGTGAAGAAGAGTTGAATTGTTTGTATCTTTCGCTCGACATTCAGTTCAATCAAATTAACCGAAAATACAGTTTATGGCGTTTGGATGTAATACACATTCGGGGCGTTCAAGACATGAGTTCTGAAGATGTTCTCAAGTATTTTGAAGACTTTGAGCCCAATTCTATTGAATGGGTTAATGATCTTTCGTGTAATGTAGTCTTTAGTGACCAAAAGGCGGCCGCCATTGCTATGAAAGGTCTGACCACTGCTCTGGTCGTTAAAATGAACAAAGATGCAATCACTAGTGATGTGGACATTGAAGTGATTGACGCGGACTCCCTGTTTGTGCCCATTCCCCCACAATATCGATGGAGATTAGGGAAGAGTGTCCTCAAATCAAAAGCTTTACTCTTGAGATTTGCAACAAATAAAGACGAGAAGATGACCGGCTCTCGTCCTCTCAGTCAATATTACGTGAAGTATGGCGTTCCTAATGACATGTCCGATACTAAACCAACCCATGAACGCAAACGTCGGCACATATCCAATGAAAGCCAAGCGTCGGCTCCAAACAGAACAGACTCTCAGATAAGAACTAAACGGTTCCGTATGAGAGCTGACGACGAACAACAACTGATCCGAAATCGGAAGGCCATTAAAATGAGGGTCAATGAGGACGGCGCTCGCCGTAAGTCGATTTGGGATCGACTCGACAACGACTCATTTGGCAATTACTGTGCCGTCGATACAGACTTACTTCAGATCGCTTTTGACAACAAAACTAATTCGAGAAAAACTGTTTGGAAGGAAAGTCCTCTCCGTTCCACTGTTTCGGTCGGTCGGAGCCTTAAAAACGTTTTCGATAAAAACGATTTGAGAACTAAAATAAGAAAAAATTCTCTCTGAACTCATTTGGATTTCACACAATATTTGAATTTGAAAATTCATTTTTTTAGAATATTTTGATTTAAAATCATTTAAATATCGTTCCATTTATTGCACTAATTAGGCGTCCAATTAATAATGACTATTATAGTGTACTAGATACTATTAATAATGACCCGTCTATTTTTAGAATAACTTTTAAACAATAAGAGGTGATTTGATTCGGTAAAAAGTATAATAAGGAATCGGGTTTTTATACACTCATTATTATAGTTTAATCCACACATTGTCCACACATTTTTAAATTTTATTTTAAAATCCGGAATTCATTATTAACTTAGAGGAAAATTAAAAATTTAGTGCCGACCAAACTATGATAGGTAGTACACTGATGTAATGGCAATATTTGTTGTTAAGATTAAGTTCTTTCCAAATTTTTTAAAAATTTAGATAATTAATAGGATAATTATATTTGAAAAATTGTTGAATAGTTTTGAATAGATAAGGGGGAAGACTCTTAATGTTTGAAGTGCTGTAAAAGCTTTCTCGTAATACGATTTTAATGATAAGCACATCAAATGAAAGATCAACTCTTCCTCTACCAGTAATATCTAAGATTACTCTTCAGGTTTGACCTGTGATTAAGACCTTGGCCACATTCGGTATACTTTTTACGGAATCAAATTATCTCTCATTGTTTAAAAGTAATTGAAAAAATAGAGGCGTCATTATTGTCATTATTAGTTAAACGCCTAAATTATATACCATTGAGTCAGGCCTTTGGGGGTCAACACAAAACTTCACATCTTTTGGAATTATTCAAATAAATTAAAGGTGTCAGACAAAAATGGTGCAGATGACCTTTGTCATATTTTGATTTAAAAAGCATCTGTTGTCGACTGTTTGAGCTTTTCGATTGTCGAGACATATGTCTGATATAATGATCAACTGTTGACTCAATCAAAACTGTTTACCAAGAATTTTATTTTGATTTATTTAGTTGTGGTGTTCCATAGTGTAAATCCAAAGTTCCTAAATTGTGTGGAACGGCTATATTAGGCAAATATCCGGTTATAATTCCTGAAGCAATAGTTCTTGAATGCTCTCTGATTGTGAAGGACTGTCCAATTTTCATGTGCATCCCGTACTGGAGTGTCAAATGAACCTTTGCGTGATCGCCAGGTATAAGAATGCCTCCCTGGTCATCGGGGACATCGATACGAGCGCCTCCACTCCACGTACGACTAAATATTTGTTGAATGAATCGGTTAGAAATGGGTCGATCTCTACCCCCCTCTCCGCTGGCGATCAAATACAAATCAGCTTCGAATCGGTTATTTAAGGTCAGAGACGAGGGTTTGCAAACAGACATTCCTCTCTCGATCTTAATTCCAGTCGATTTGATTCCTTTTCAAATAAAATCAAATATTGATAATTTTTGGATCACAAGACATATGAATAGGAGAACAAACCTCTGCAGAGAAGGCCGACGTGATCTCCCGCCTGACAGCTGGGCGCTGATCGACCTATCAGTACAATTAGACTCAAAATCAGTCTAGAAATTAGATAAAACTCTTACCAAACATATGGATATCAGTGGCGGCGCTTTTGATAAGTTGATCCCAACCCATAATCTCGATGGCTTCTCCTCGTGAAATGGTTCCTCTTTCGACAGTTCCGATACAAACAGTTCCGCGACCCGTAATTGTTATACAGCTTTCGATTGGCATAAGGAAAGGTGAGATCACATCTCTTTCAGGGAGAGTTATATAAGAGTCGAGGTGGTCCAACAGCTTAATAATCGATGGCTGACCCAGTTCCGATTTATCTCCATTCAAGGCCATCAGAGCAGATCCAAAAACAAGTGGAGTGTTGTCACCATCGAAGCCATAGTTACACAACAATTCCCTGGTTTCGATTTCAACTAATTCTCTGACCTCTTCGTCGATGAGATCACATTTATTAATATAAACAACAATTTTATTGATTCCGATTTGTTTGCTTAGCATAAGATGTTCTCTGGTTTGAGGCATCTGTCCTTCACTTCCAGCCACCACAAGGATTGTGCCGTCCATTTGAGAGGTGCCACAAATCATATTCTTAACATAATCTCGATGACCAGGACAGTCAGTGTGAGCGTAGTGTCGCGTTTTAGTCATGTATTCCACATGAGAGGCATTTATGGTAACACCTCTTAGCTGTTCCTCCGGGGCCTTATCGATGTCATCAAATGAGACATACTTAGAAAAGCCGCTTTCGGCGCACACTTTTGTTATTGCAGAGGTCAGAGTAGTCTTTCCGTGATCCACGTGACCTATTGTCCCGATATTTACATGACTTTTACCGGACATTACATTCTTTTTTTTCAAACTCTTTACATTCAACACATTCTCAACCGTTTGTGTCAAAAGTCTTTTTAATAGCAAATCACTTCTCGATTGAATGGTTAAGAAACCAAATAACTTGCTTTTTATGGAAGAGACACTATTTAATTGTTTGATCATTGTCTCAATTGTGTTAAATATTAATATTTAATACTTTAGTTATAAATTATAATTAAATCAAAGGAAAGAAAGATTTGTTGAGAGCGCCTGCCTTTCAATCACATGGTTTACACACAAATGTAAACAAATGTGATGTCAGAGTAAAAGCAAACATTTAAATAATAGGCCACTTATTATGTGATCGACCAATAAATATGCCCTTAATTTGATTATATTTTATGATTAATTGGGTTTTGAAACCTTTATATTTAATGAAAAGAAAAAAATGAAAAGAAAAATACATTTATTTTATTACTGTTTTATATTATTATGGATTTGTGTGATGTATGGAATCGGAGTTTGGCTTTTCTCCAACGGTTTCCTTTTGACCCGAAAAGCCATTGAAAGGAGAAGCTCTTGCGATGATTCCGACCACTCTTTACTGTCTTCTACTGATTCAATGTTGAGAACTAAAACCCCGGGCTGTGGTTTTGCCAATCGATATGAAAGGGCTGTCGTCTTATTAATCGACAAACTTGTATTTGATTTCGAATCTATGAACAAAACTGAAGATCGGAATAATGAAAGTCTTTTGTATTCAATTAATGATATTTACTATAAATATGCGAATCAGTCCAAAGTCTATCGACTCTTGCAATTGCCTTCACTTTCATCGACACAAACTCTCAAATCGATAATAACGGGGGGTTTGCAGACATTCCTCGAATTGAACACCAATTTTAAACCCAATGATTTAATTGAAGACAATCTAATCAGTCAATTGAATTCTAAGTCAAAAAGAGTGAGTTTAGTGGTCGATAAGTCAGAAAAGGTGTCAAATGTCAAACATTTGTTTAATAAAACGGTTTACTTCAGTTTCGATGGAGAGGTAAGTGACAAACATTGCCTTAAATCTATTGAAACATTTTACTCAATAGAAAAGTGATTTAAATGAAAAATTGCTGAAAGAGTTGGAATCGAGTGATTGGAATCTTCTTATTTCTCAAATTCCAGTTATCTCTTATTTCCAACAATTTTATGGCATTAAAGATCCGAAGACTTTAAACCAATTAAAGCAAATCAAGATTTTATTAGAAAATATTATTTCTATTGTAAACAATGACAACAAAACTATTTTATTCTTAATTTCCGACTCATCCGATCGAAAAACACTGGATTTACTGCCTAATAGTTCTTCATTTGTTCTTAGTTTCAGTTCAAGAAGTTTGTCTTCATTTGAGGTCTGGTTTGAAGATAATTTCTTAAATTTGATGTCATTTAGTAATATTTGAAACTTATTCTCACGTATTCTGTCATTTAATTCAGAACTCATTCCAAGAGATGAAGAAAATAGATGTGGTTCCAACCCTTTCTCTTTTGTTGGGAATACCCATTCCATTCTCAAATATGGGAAAAGTGATGAGTACTTTGTTTGAATTTCCGATGGATTGTAAGTCATTGAAGCCGACTCCAGAGTTTGTTTGCCACGAAGATATCAGTGAAATCCAGTCTCTGTGGACCAGCATTTCTGCGCTCAGAATAAATGTGGCACAAATGCAGAGATATGTCACTCAAAGCTCTTTTATTCTGCCCAATATTATTCAAAGACAATTGGATGAACTTCTGGAGCGATACGACAGGAATTGGGTTCTATTGAATCACATTCCAAGTGATGACAAGTTAGGAACAATGGTTTCATTAGTAGAGCTCAGGAATAATTACGACCATTACATCTCTCAACTGACAAATCATTTGAACCTGAATTTCGTCACATTTGACAACCGATTTGTCTGCAGTGGACTCATTGTTCTATTTTTAACCTGTTTTGCAAATATTACTTCAATTTATTGTTTGCATTCTCAACAAAATCTCATCAACTTTTGTTCGAAGGCACTAATCGGTGGTTTGATGGGTGCTCTCACCGCTAATCTAATCCGAGTGATCAACTTTTCATTTCATGAGAGGAGTGCCAACGATATTCTCTTCTTGAGTGCCGTCACTTCAATGGTTGTGTCAGTTGGCTCTATATTTGTGCCCAAATTGTTGTCAGTTTTGAGCGAAAGTCGTTCCAATTTCATTCCTAAACAGATTTATAAAAATCTGATGTCATTTAAGGCTATTTTCATAACTCTTATACTTTTGTCTTCAATTAGTTCTTCTATTAGTTCTTCATTAATCAAAAGTGAAGAGTCTTTTATTCACTTTATATTTCAATCGCTACTAATTTTATATTTAATTGACCTGAACCTAACAAAATTGTCTGCTATTAAATCAAACCATAATAAGAAGCTTATGGTTGCAATCAGTTTATTACTAGTGCTGATAAGTCGTGTGTCTAAAGAAGTGCATCGGTGTCACGAACAACAAATCTTTTGCCGTAACCTTCTGTCCAATTCATTTCCTATATTGTCAGATGATTTTCTACTTTCCTCATTGTTTTCAATTCTGGCCCTTCTCTTAATAATATTTTCTTTGGGAGAATACCAACTTTCGGACCAATTGAGTCTTTCGAATATATTTTCAAAATATTTGATAGTTTTGAGCACTGTTTCAATTTGTGGTCATTTATGTCTATCTCTTGCAAATCCTCTGATAATAGAAAAGCTTCTGTCGGGCAATGAGTTAAGTGTAGCCAAAGTGGTTCTCTACTCGAATGGAGTTCTGGTTCTTCTTTTATTTTTGTTTCCCCTCAGAATTGATCAAAAATATTCTGGTTCTCAATCAAAGCGTTTGTTTATTTCAATATTGTTTTTATGTTCGAGTTTTTTAAATTCTTTGCTTTTATTCAAAGACCAAACCTCTAATTTGGGTCTTATATTGTTTTGCATTTTGGCATCTCTTTATTCTAGTTTATTGAACAAAGTTGATCATGATGATAGTTTTGCTCCAATAATAATTTGGTATTTAATGGCATTCAATGGTTTTTTCACTACAGGACACTACCATTCAATAGATTCCATTCCATCTAATATTTTATTCACGTCTCAGACAACAGACTTTTGGTCTTTTATAACTCCGGTAAGTTTTCATTTATTAATCTTATTGTTTTAAGAGACAGTGAATTCAAATGCTTACAAAAAAGATCCGAATCAATATACCATTCAGATTAATCTCCCCTTTTATATATTTGCTCTTTGCTTACAAATAATACTTTCTCTCCTTGGATGAACAATAACTTGTATTCGGAAAACTTAACATTTTAAAATTTTAATAATTAAACCAAGGTGGCCAATAGGGGCTGTATACTTTCGTAAACTGAAAATACCCCTACCCCTGACGCGGCTCCGGCCAACGAAGCAAGACTGCATTTTTTTTGGGTTAATTTTACCATTTTTTTTGGTAATGTCGGCCAAAAATCAGACATTTTTACAAATGGTGACCAAAAATCCATTATTTTGTTCTCTATTTTTAAAAAATTTAGCTTTTAAACTTGCAGAATCACCTCATAATAAGACTCAAATTTAGGTTTAAAAACACGGGAAATAAGCCTATTTAAAAAAGGCCGTTTCCAGCGCTATTTACATAGCCCATTTTACCCTCCCCATACCCCAAATCCCCCTGCATATCCCCCTGAAAAATTTTCATTGGCCATCTATGCATTAGACTGATTCGGGTTATCAAGTACTTAGCAAGCTTTCAAGCTAAACTAGACAATACTCTTATTAATCATTGATAAATTCTTGGAACAATAAAAAGTCCATTTTTGCTATACTGGGTCCCTTGGCCAATTTTTAAATTCAATATTGAATGTTATCCAAGATAAAAAGATAATACTCCATAAGCATCTGATACTTGATTTTGATATGGCCCATATCATATGGGTTTCCTTTTCAACTTTGAGCATTCACCCAATTTTATGTATTTAGCATTAGAGGGCCTAAAAGTGAAGTAAGGAATAGACATGGATCCTGTCAATAATTGCAACATGTTGGGTCCAATGATGAAGTTTAAATTGGTTTAATTAATGTATTTAGAATCTCGATTTATTTGAAGAATTTCACAAAAATTACATTAAAATTGGGATCCGTCTATTAAAATTAGAAGTCAATTGATTTAGCATGCATGAATTAGTCCGAATAGTTGAGTAGTCATTTGTCTGTATTGTTTATGTCTGAGTTTGAGGCCTTCTATCGTAATAATGCCCAGTAATCCTATGGTGCCACAAATATTAAAGTTGAAGAAGAGGACCGTCTCTAGCGATTACCACCTATTTCAGCAATAGAATATACCGATATTGTTATTGTCTCTTAAATAATTGGTTAAAAATATTGTTTTTACTTATTTATCATGATATATTCCAGATCATACTTAATATGAATTCGATTTGGATTTTGAGTGCAATTTCTTTTCCGTTATTTCTCATCAAAAGAAATATTATTCAAGAAAACGAAAGTTTTTGGAAATCATTTCTAAATATTTTACTGAAATATATACTTTTGAACGGATTTATGGTAAGAAAAGAATTTAATTCAAATTATTGATCATTTTATTATTGATTGAGCTAGCTGCTAGTTCCAACCCTTTTGAAAATGATCCATTTATTGCAAATTTGATTTAACTTACTCTATTTTAAATGACTACTTAACTGATTTTAAAGTTTTGATTTTGATACATAAAAAGGCTACAGTAAAACCTCTGTAACTCGACAACTCTCCAAGTGATACACCCTATACAGGACGTATAACTGGATGGAGGATTCAAATTAATTGCCATAGACTCCTATTGTAAAAAGCCCTGTCTATCGACCCAAGTTTCCCATCCTATTGTCGAGTTAGTTAAGAGGTTTGATTGTACCTCAGTTTCGACTTTAGAACTGAAACTTTTTTGAACTATGAAAGAGGATTTTAAATATAATTGATTGTATCAATATGTTGTCAAATATGAAATTGTAGATAATCTTGGTTTATTACTTTAGCTCTTTTTTATTCATAATCAAAATATTGAACTTATATTATTTGATTTAATTTTGCATTTCCTTAAAGATATCTTTGAGCTCATTATGCTGTGCACTAATGAAGAATGATTTGATGGTTTGGAGAATATTTGGTCTGCGATTAGTTCATCAAATTATAAGTTTATTAATAACTTTATTCACTGTTTGTTTCATATTCTTATTCAGTCTTAGAATTTACTTTTATTCCAATTAATAATAAGATCTCAACTTTCAAACAGCACTCCATAAGTGAACTCATTTTAGTCGCTTTAGATTTAAAGTCAAAAATAATTGAAGCCATTCCTAAAAAGAAAGTTTTTATTTATTTAGTTAGTGGTTAAAAAGTAGAGAATGGAGTCCGCACTTTAAAATCACTCATTAAGCTCTGGTATGCTCTTTGAAAGTTGAATTTTAATTTTATTGACTTTCACTCAATAAATGATTCAAACGATTTGTTGCATTGTTTTCAAATCCGAAGATATTTTAAATGGAGAGTCAGTACACTTCCGGAGTTCATCCAAACTAATGTCTTCTGCGATTTCTATCAAATTGAGTCCATTATCCACTTTGAAGACCGCTTTTTCGGTGATAATCATATGGACGCACTTTTTGCCGGTGACGGGTAGTGTACAGGACTTTACAATCTTCGGTTCACCATTTTTGCTGTTGTGTTCCATTGTTATTATCACTTTAGTGCCCGCTATAAAAGATGAAACCAAATCCATAGCTCCACCCATACCTGAGAGCAACCCATTAAAATTGAGGTCTCAATAAAGTAAAGGATACCCTGTTTTTCAAATTCAAATTAATATAGATATCAAATAAAAGTGAGACAAACCTTAACGAGTTTGCCCGGAATCATCCAATTGGCCAAATCACCCGTTTCTGACACCTAATAAATGAAAGCAATGAAAATGAAGCAAAGAATGGGCGAAGTAGACATCCAAGACCTGCATCGCTCCCAACATGGTTACGTCCAGATGTCCGCCTCGAATCACAGCGAATGACTCTTCAGAACTAAAGAAAGAGCCGCCGGGCAGTACTGTCACCGTTTCCTTACCTGCATTTATCAGATCTGCGTCCACTTCGTGTTCTTCAGGATAAGGACCCATTCCTATGAAATAAGAAACATTCCGTTTCTAATCAGTTGAACATTAAATGTGAACTCAATGTCATCTCATTTGTAAGGATATAATTGAAGAGTTGGACAAATAATAGACTGAAATAACGTTTAATATATACCGAGGATTCCATTTTCACTGTGAAAGTTCACTCTGACATCTCTTGGAATGAATTTAGTCACCAATACTGGTATTCCAACCCCTAAGTTGACGGTCATTCCATCTTTCAATTCGAGTGCCGCTCTCTTAACGATTCTGTCCCTCAATTGCAGCGCTTTTGAGTCAATTGAATCACTTTCTGTCGACTCTTTTCGAACGACTCTTTTTTCAATTTTTTTAATGAATTCCTTTCCTTTGAAGAAATTGTCAACAAAGATAGAAGACACTTGTACATGTTCAGGCGCAATTTCACCAATTTCAACAATCTCTTCGACCTCAACAATGGAGAAGTCGGCGGCTTTGCACATCACTGGATTGAAATTGGAAGCGGTTCTCCGAAACACTAAATTGCCGGCTCTGTCCGCTTTCCAGGCCTTGACTAATGCGAAGTCTGCACTAATCGCCTCTTCCATTACATAATGCTTTCCATTGAAAAGCCTTTCCTCTTTTGCTGAACTTTTTAATGCGACAGATTTGTCCCGATTATACCTAACAGGAGCGCCCCCTAAATGGATAAGAGTGTTGTGTCCGGTAGGGGTGAAGAAGGCTGGAATGCCGGCTGCTTTAGCCCTAATTTTCTCTGCAAGTGTTCCCTGCGGTACAAACTCTAATTCCAAGTCTCCGGACAGGAACTGACGCTCAAACTCTTTGTTTTCGCCGACATATGAAGAGATCATTCGCTTTACTTGTTTGGATCGGAGGAGTAATCCGAGTCCGAAGTCGACAACACCCGCGTTATTACTAATTATAGTCAAGTCCTTTACTGACATCTTCTCGAGCGCTGAGATGCAGTTCTCTGGGATTCCACAGAGACCGAACCCACCCACCATTATTCGGGATCCGTTCCCAACATCTTTCATGGCTTCAAACACATCAGAACATAATTTTGCATTTCTTACTGAAGAACTGGTCAGTTGGCGACCAATTAGAACCAAATGAGAGGAAAGACATCGCATTTTTGGGATCTTTGTATTAAACATATTTGTCTTTATTTCGAATAAATTCCAAATTTTAACTAAATTTTATCGATTTTTCGTTTAATTCGATGGAAATCTGATATAATTTTTTTAGAGTAAATAAAAAAAAGTGTTTCCAACAGACGTCACATCAAATCTAATATATTATCTGATTTGTGTTAATGACGTTTCACTCTTCAGGTACTTCTGTCGACGACTTTAAATGTTTTGATTCTTACGAATAAACAATTTTTTCTGAACCACTTTTGAAAAGTTGCTCAAAACATGTTACCCACCAATCAGTACGTAAGTGTATGTCTATAATGAAGTATTAACAGATAAACTGGTAGTCAATACTGGTGTCAATTCAATCCATTCTTAATTAAAGGCAAATTATAAAGAAGTTTAAATAAATGGTTAGTAGAGAACAAATATAATTAATTGTTTTTTAGTGGAAATCCTTCACATTTTCAACTTATAATCAGAGCAAAGGTTTTGTACGTCAATAAAGAACCATGTGATCTGTGCAATGTGGTCAATTTCATATTCATTGTGCATTGGATCATTGTACAGCGTACTTTGTTGACCTGCAAACAAAACTTTCTCGGGAATAAGGGAACAATTAGACCAGTAGTCGTGGACAGGATGTCCGGTGCTCGGCCTAAAACAGACGCTATTTATGTATGCACTAAAACTGAAAAAAGTAAATAAAAATCTACATGAATCTGAACGCATGAATGTAAATAATCAGTGGTTACCAAGGGGGCCAATTTACTTGACACGCCTAGACGGAAAATTTTAGGATGGGTTGCCCCCTAGCCGGCAAATATTTGGAAAGATAGAGATAGAGAAACAAGTAATTCTGGCATTTACTTGTAATCCATTGACCAAAAATCATCTCGATTCTCCCAATGAAATGACATTAAATGGTCAATGTTAGAGTTACTTAACCCGTACCAGAAAACTGTAAGCGCCTGCCGAAGGTCAAAACTTTGGAGGTTCAAAAATCGTAAAACTCACAAGATAATGTATTAAATTTAATTTTACTATTTACTACTCTAAACTACTCAACATACATTGAACTTATTTTTTAAAATCAAATTATCAAGGTGAAAAATCCACAAAAATTAAAAAAATCAGAAAAATATGATCTGGGTTGAATTTTTTATGGTCGTTAAAATTTATTAATTTTACAAATAACGGGCCGAAATTTTGCAAATTTTTAAAATTATTTTATGGAATTAAAGTTTCAAGCATAATTTTATCCAGCATCAAAGTTGGTAATCAACAATTGTTTAAACAGGGGATATTTTATCAAAAGTCCTGGTTCAGTATGGTGGTGGATAAAATCGCGGACTGAAATAATATCCGGAAAAGGCTATTTTCTTCTAAATAAGTTTATTGCCTGCTATATTATCTGTGTTTTTAGCCACAAATAAAATTAATTATGCTTAAACTGGGCTAATTTGTAATTTAAAGGCTTAAATAAAGAACAAAATGGCGAAATTTTGACCTGAATAATTGATTAGTTCAGGTCCTATACTCACCAATTTGGCAATATGGCAGCCCCTAGGTCAGAGATTTGGGGATTTATTACCAACAAAAAATCCATCAAGTCAAGAACTTTTAACATACATGAGCTAATTATATATTAGTTATAGCTTAGTTAAACTAATTTAAGTTTAAAATCAACAGAAGTTAAAACATTTGATAAGAAAATGGCTGTTAATAGTTAGTTTAGAGATTTTAACCAAAATACCCTTCTGGGCACTCCTTAGAAAATTTTCTTTAATCACAACTGATTTAAAATTTATTTACACTGAATCAAGTATAAATTAAATGAATGAAACCAAGATTACCAAGAATTTAATCTAATATTAGAGTAACTTTTTCATATTTGATATATAGCTGTTATTCCAAACTCTGTTTATAACCATTAGTAAACTCATTTCTCATTCATCGATTTATTTGTTCAGGTAATCATAACTGTCTGACCGAAGTAGCAGTTCTTCTCTATTATAGTAAATGATGTTTCAATGATTGACTTAAATTCAGTCTTTTTTATGCAATTCTCTATTTATTGTTGTGAAGACACAAATGAAAGTAAAGTCAATTTATAGAAGTAGTGAATCGTTATTTGCAATTCGATTGACACGATTTGGGGAAAAAGTTATTTTTATATTTGACTTCTTGTGAAGAGCACTCTTATCCAAAATTGTTTACAACAAAATCAAACGAACAAAGTTTATATTTTGTTATTTTCGATATAAAGAGCTTAAAATTCTTCAAATGTAAGCATTATTTGAATTTTAAGTTCATTGATATAATAAAAGAACAGTGAAAATCCATTTATCGTTTATTTCTCTTAAATCAAATAAAGAATAGTTAGAAAGAAGTGAAAATTGATTTAAAAATCGTTTTGAGTAATTGAGTTTACAATAAATAAGTGAAGGAAAAGTTATTAACGCTAAAAGTTGTTAAAAGTTTCGCAATAAAGTAATATTTGCAGATTTGAAGCTCTAAACAAGTTTTCCTGATCTATAAGTCTGGTTGAAGTGAACGTTAAACACAAGTTTCATATCTGTTATTGTCATAAACAATATGGAAGTAATTGAAGAGAGACTTAGTCCTAAACCTCAAATTGTTAGACAAAGTTTCAGGCTAAATAAAAGACTGAAACCTGAGAGTTTAGAGTTGAACAAAGTCTATTTGGTTCCGTGGATTCTGTGTCTGGTTGTGTCAGCTCTAATCCTGGTCTACGACTGGCTCTACATAGAGATTGAATGTTGGAATATAGAGTGCAAACGCATCACTTTATTTGTCTCTTTGTCATTAAGTTTGGCTAATATTCTCTTTTTAAGCGTTTTAATTATAATCAATTGTTTTTATGATAATAACACATCAATTGCTAGAATTCGCTTCTCTGCCACCAGTTTCGCCATAATATGTATTATCTCAACAATTAATCTAATCGTGGCTCTGTTGACATTCATGCAGAAGACCTGTTATCTGAAACAACAAGTGCCTGAAGAAAGAGTGTTTGGCGCTAATCTCTTCACTACTTTGTCAGTCAAATACGACACCAAACTGTCGGGAGTTCTGCATATTGTGGTCGCTATATTTGGTTTCATAGTTTCCATGGCTTTTGCTATAATTAAGAATAACTTTAAATATATAAAACAAATTAACTTTGATTTAGAATAAATTCAAATGTCAAATACTGAAACAAAAAGCACAGGCACATTTTAATTGGCATTTTTAATTCCTTGCAAATTGGATAATTTAATGACTTAACTATTTAATGCTTTCTTTAATGTTTAATCAATATTAAGGATTTAATGGACTATTACTGTATGTCTTAGTTTAAGAAAACGTACCTTTCACATTTGTCTTTTATATCAGACTTTCTCTTAAATTGTTGTCACGACTCGTCACTTAACTTTAAATTAAACTTTCGGTAACAAACACTGTCTCTAAACTGGGCAAATGATAGACTGTTTACTTCTTTTATTGAGTAATTATGAACAAAGTCAATCTTGTAAATTTTTACACCTATTATTGAACTAATTCACACATTGTTTAAAATTTTGTAGTGCTAGTTAATCTAAAATTTAGATTCTAAACTTAAAAATAATTGTTTAAAAGTTTGAATACAACTTCTTAATTTGAGCAGGGCTATGAATTATTTGATATTTCAATACAATGATCGAGTGTTTATCATGTGCATATGAGAACCTACCCTTTTATATTAATATATTAATAATATTATGTTATATCAATAGGTTATCTGAGTCGTTTACTATCAAATATATTAGACTAAATTTGGAAAATGTCATTAAATTACAACTTTTAATTTAAGTCAAATCATTCAACACTTTTTTATTAATGTAATTAATAATAAGTACAATAAAAAAAATTAAAAAATGTCGATATTTTGTGAATTAATGAATTGTGTCTAAATTACCGAACAAACCGTATATTCCTTATACTGAAAATTGCTGCAACATTAGAGCATTGATAGGAGTGTCAATGCAGCAAATTGTTAGCCCTTATCTAGAATTTGTCTTATATCCAGAACCTTTTGTTGCAGATGGAAGACTTTCAAGTTTATAAAAGAAAAAGACAAATGTCAATAGAGCACATTTTGCAGTGGACCTTTCTATGATAATTTAAGGGTTTTATTTTCTTCAAGAGCAATTTTTGAAAGAATTGATGTTTTATCATCTGTGCTACATCCCTGTTACTGATCCCTGAGTGTTAATAATACATTGGTTTTGCCATTGAGTTTATTAAACTCTACTTTACGAGTGAAGCGAAAAGCTAAGTGTCTCAGCACTGCTTTGCTTTCTATTTCAATGCGTTCACAATTAATTGCTGGGCCCATTCTTTCCTAATTTGCTGGCTAATTGAAACTTCAATTAATTAAATTATCCATGAGTAGATTTTTCTGCATCATTAAACAAACAAAAATCTTATATAAACTGTCACAAACATTTATTTTCAAACTCGATAAATTGTAATATGGTATTGAGAAATTGAGGTATTTACTTGAAAAAAGTCATTCATTAGGACACTTATCAAGGATAAATTTCTATTTTTTCGGCAATATAGTACAATAAGTGTTGATATATTTTCAATTATTTCTAAAGCTTTGAGTTTTAAAAAATAGTTTTCTATTTGAATTGATGTTCTAAACCTACAATTGTGTTAATTTAGGAAACAGTTTATTGATTGACTTTAAAATAGAATAAAGAGAGCATTTTTCTGTAAAATGTTTTTGCTTAGCATTACTGAAAATATGTTACAAAGTGTCTTTACATTATCTTATATAATATAATCAGTGACATCATAACTATTTTAGGTGTCACTTAGTAAATGAATTTCTGTTCATAAGAATAAAAAGTGTTGTCATTATCGGTAACTTCTTTAAGATACTTCTAATTGGCTTTAAATTGTTATGAACACAGCTATCACTGAATCTGTTTACATTCAGTTTTAGTTATAAAAGATTTTGGAACAGTTACAATTTCTTGCTTAATTATCATTGATTTCAAATTTATAATACAAAAAAAAACTAAAAATTTGATTATTATCTCCTCCTTGTCATCCAATCCCTTCCTCTCTTAATTCCTGAAAATTTTGAAAAGTGAATAATTGCATAAGCAATTCAACTATACTAGATTAAATACAGCTCACAAGTGTCATTGCAAGTTGTATCATATATAACTCATTTCAAGAAACAACTTTCAAATGGTTTATTCGATACTTTCTTAAAATTTAATTTGAATAGCAATAGAACCGGTAGAGTGAGGTACGAGAGAGAGGAGAGAGAGGGAGGGAGAGAGAGAGAGGGAGGGAGAGAGAGAGGAAGAGAGAGGGAGTGAGGGAGAGAGGGAGGGATAGAGAGGTGAAGAGAGGACAGAGCGAAAGTGAGACTGAGAGAGGGAGAGAGGGAGAGAGTTTCCATGACAGACAAAGACACTATAAATTATAAACAATCGAAAGTTTCAATGAATTAATAATTATTAAGAATTAAGAAATGATTTGACGGATGTGTTTAGTATTTGGTAAATAATATCTTCTGTTAAAAGTTGTCTTAAAGTTAAACAAAATGTTGAATGTATTGAACGATCGATGAACTGACAAAAGTCATCAACTCTTATGTTTCTAATTATCTTCAATTTGAAATTATTTAAAAACTTTTCCAACAAATGTCTGCCAAAAGATTTGGAACCAATAAAAGTCCAATTCGTGACAAAGAATTGGAAATAAAGTACAGAATGTTTGAGAAATTATCTCAAAAAGGATTCCTTCAAACAATTCAACAACAGATGAGGAGAGCCATCACACAGGAGTTGAATGACTCGACACAGCCTTCGAAGTCAACGGACGTCCAAAGCCATGATAAACAAAGAGACGACGAATTGATTTACGATAAAGACTCGGATCCTTTGGAAAAGGTGTCAGCGATTGCTAATTGGGAGAAACAAATCAGATATGAACTCGAAATCGATAGAGAAATACAATCGCGTGAATTGGACCGACAGAAGGAACGGGTCAGGAATGACATCCGAAAGTTAGACCAGAAGGACAAATGTCTGAGAATAGAATTGGACGCCAGAGAGAGGAAACTCAGACTCAGAGAAGAAGAATTACAAACAAATACTGAAGAATTAAATCAGAAACTCAATGAAATTTCGACAAAAGAACAAACAATTGATTCAATTGTTTCCGACAAAATCAAGTCTGAAATGAAAGAAGAAATCGAAAAACTTCGCAAAAAGTTCAATGAATTGGAAGAAAAAGAAATAAGTCTTAATAAGAGAGAAGATAAAGTCAAAGAAGTGGAACAAAGACTTCACGAACAGGTGAAGATAGTCAAGGAAAAGATTGACAACAAAAGACTTTCTGAAATAGAATTAGCGAAGAGTCGCAAAGACGTGGAAATCATCAGAAAAGAGAATGAAGTCCTCAAACAGAGGATCGAAACTATGGAAGACTACCAGTTGAACAAATTCGAGAACAAATCACTGAAGAATGAGTTGAATGCCATCAAAGAGACCCTCAAAACTAAATTAACAGAATTTGAATGCGAAAGAGAAAAATTGGAAAAAGTTATTAAACAAAGTGACGAAAAAATCTTAAATTTCAAAATGGATTTAAGAAAACGTGATCAGGAACTTCTACTGCTCAAACAAAAGCACCAGGGTGATATTGACCAATATGATAACCAAGTGGAACAGTTGAAAAACCAATTGAAACAATCGAAGATTGCTTTACAACAAATCCAACACAAGTAAGCGATTTTCATTTATAAGAACCTTTTTGAATTGACTCTTGTAACATTTTGAATTATTGCATCTTGGTCAGCCTTGAAAATTAATTTTAAATGATAGAATTATTGACCATAATAATTTCATAATGAAAAAAATAAACAATTTTATTTGATCATGGATGACTTACTAATGCTGATCAATAGGTTAATTGAAGAATGTTCCTGTATCTATTGGAATTGACTAAAAAACAGAGCTTCAGATTCAGACCTTTCAGGCAGAAAACAATTAATCAAACTTATAATCGACTAAAAAATATTTTATTGAATTCACATTAATTGCGAGACATTTGTTAGTAATTTAATACAATTTGCGAGTCTTTTGCTTCTCTTCAAACATTATTCTTAAATATAGAACCGATTACAAGACATGAGTTATAATGGAGTTTAGATTACAATACAAATAATGGCTTTCAAAATGGAATTACATTAAGTTCTTTACATTAAAATAAGATTAATAATTGCAAAAATATATTTAAATCCTAAGTTTTGAAAACAGGAAAAGTTGTTAATCGAAAGTCAATTCAATTAATTGAAATCATTTGATGAAAGCAATCGTTTCAAGTGATTAGAAAATGACTTATAATTTGTCTTCAAATTAGAAACCATTTGCTATCGAAACAAATAATAAGCGCTCAAAATGTATCTCAAAAGACGATTGAAAAGAAGGAAACATTGAATAACAATTTGACACAAATGGATGGCCAGAAGTTGGGCTGTTATATCTGCGACCACAACATCAAAACACTGGAGGAGTCATCACTTGATTTTCTCTTTTCCCAAAAATGTATTTCAGATTCGAAGACAAAACTAATTGATGAACACAACAAAGATCTGTCATCACTGAACAATCCGTCCATTTCTTGTGATAATAATGAAGAAACAGGTCTGAAAAGAGACAAACAAAACTCAGTGCCATCGAAAACCTTATTCAAAACATCCGATGCCATAAAGAATAGAGACATTTGTGCCAAATATATACAAAACGACAAACAATCAAAATATACGAATGGAGACATTGAAAACTTAATCAGACAAAGGGAGGACTTGACAACAGGCGAACACACACTACACGTCAATGGCGTTATTACACGTAAAGCCTCAAACATTTATTCCGAAGACAACGACAAAGACATATCAGACACATTTGAGTGGTAGATAACTATCAAAATTTTCACCGTTTTGTATGAAAATCTAATTAAAGACCAATTATTTGTGAGAAGAGTCACAACGCTTTACATCCAAATGACTTTCTATGGTTTCCAACGCATTCTTTAGTATCGATGAAAACATTGAAAGGTTTTCTTTCCTTTGATTTTCGATTTCCTATTGAATCGAAATTAAATTGAGTTAAAGTCAATAATAAATCACTAAATTTAATACTTTTCTTTGATGAGCCAAAAGACCGGTCAGTGTTTGGGAACCGTTATGTAAATCGTTGGAAATGTCTGAAGGCATAGAATCACAAATTGATGATAAGTTGGTCTCTGAAACTTTGGTCTCTAAAGAGGTCAGCCTTAGTTCCAAACGATTGATTGCTGTTTCAATATTGGACCGAAATTTATCCAATGATTCGGTTAGTGATGAGACCAATGAGTCTTGAGATTGCATTGGATTCACGGTTAGAGCCGATTGGCGCGACTGTGACTGAAGTTCACGTATTTGTGTATCCTTTTGGAGTAACTGTTGCTGCAATAACTGCTTCTGAGTCTGCATTTGCTTCAAATCACACTCTAATTGATTAATTCGCGACTGATTACAGTCAACGGTCCCGTTGTGTGCGCTTCCGATATCTGACATCAGGTTTGAGGGTCTATTCAGTGAAGATGTTGTCGATTGGGAGGCGGAAGCGATGGACGACGTGTCCCGAGAAAAACAATTTGAATTGAAGGCAGAACTGCATAGATCCAGAGTTGTGGGCAGTTTCGACTGCGGCCCACTGGTCAGCAGCGACACGTCCGGAGGATCTAACGCTCGCTGTTTTGGAATGGCCCCCGTCTCCCGACCCGTTGCTCCCCGAATGTCATTGACGCGGTTCAAGACATTGGGTCGCGTCTGAACTGAAATACTCGCAGTCGACACACTTTCAGGTTCTTCATGTGATGACTGATTCGATTGAACCCGTAATAAGTCTTTAAATGCATTTAATTGTTATTAAAATCAATGATTAAATTTTTAAAAAAATGTGAACATACCGGGGAAAACCCAATTGGGTGGTCCACCCATTGCCTGAACGCTTTCGGGGGCGTCATCTTCAGGTCCTTCAAAATCTCCAAAATCATCGTCTTCTGTGGCATCCGTTCGCTTCAATCAAAGACATTATCGATCATTAAATCAAAAGTATTTACAGGTCTTTCAGAGACTATTAATTAATTATTCAAAATATCGACAAAAAGAACACTTTTTTAAATGATTTGCAAATAATGGTTAAAAGCAATCATTTTATTCTTTACCTTTTGATTTCTGTCGTTTGAATTCATTTGACGATTGACTCAATAAATGATAAATAAATTCAATTAATTTGACAACAATTGAGATAAAAATATAAATTCAATTAAATGTCAGTCAAGAGAATTGACTTAACGGACACTCACAGCGCATGTCATCACAACATCTCAAAGGGCTTTCTTAACTCCACTCAAATACTACGTAAATAGTATTCAGAGAGTAATTGATAAATATTGGGATCAAAGACATGCTTTACAGTTGAAAATAAGATTCGAGGGCTGAAAGTAATAATAAGGGATTACGTTGTCATTGATTACTCAAATAGATTGGGAACTCCAATAATAATAAACAAACATTGCTTGAAATGAATGGTAAGATGTATTGAGTCGATCCTCAGAGTCGGTCTTCAGAGTTGAGACAAATTTCTTAGTTATTGTAGATATGATAAGTGATTCTTATGGTTAAAACACATCTGCTGTTTATGATATGTGTGGTCAGTGGCTTCTTGTTAACTCTTCAATTGATTTCTCTTCAGTTACTCCTCACAAAAGTATTTATTTGATGACAATTTCCTCCAAAATGCTCTTCAAAACAAATATATTCTTTATTTTAGGGAAAAGTTGAAGAAAGAAGTTCTTGGGTAAGATTGTCATCAGGTGTTAAGTGTCTTGCAATGAACGAGCCGTTAATGTTTAGAGCCTTTTGGATGTGGTCACAGTTTATGCCAAACACAACTCAATTCCACTCTTTTTGATCGACAGTCAAGTATTGAGTAATATATGGGCCAAAAGTCAGGACACTAGTGGTCATCCCTATTGTAATATCTTGTGTTCTGACCAGAAGATCACACATTTAGCCACATTTGGTCAGTTCGCCACTCAGTTATTAATCAATCGATGGGTCACTTCAATAAAGTCCAAGGGGTTCACTGTTTTGGAGTTCTCGGAGTTGGATCCGACTCTCATTCACTACAACCTTAAGGTCTCGATTCCGACGCATTTGGTTGTAATCGACGAGAATATAGACATTCGGAAGATATCTCATGTCATTCATATCGTTATATTCTATGAACGAATTCAATCTCAGCACTGGTGGCAGGGAATACTTCGACTCGAAGAACACCACCAAAGACTACTTCATAGACAAGGAGTCAGAAAAACTCATTTCGAAGTTTCGCATTCGAGTGCCATTTATGACAAGTAATCCATTGATTGAACAAAACTTTGTATATTCTCTTTATTTATTGATTAGAGTCGAAGTGATTCGAACCACAATCGATGGCTTAGTCTTACATTTGCCGGATCCTATGACACCATTCTTTCAGAAACCAGAAGAAGTTGAATTCATTGAGTGCAACAAAAGTCGAGCCAATATTTTTCACGCCAAATATGGTCGAGAAGATAGTGAAGAATCAAATTTGTTTCGAGCAAAAGCAAAGGCTCTCTTAACTAAAGCCAAACGCATTTTGGATGAACTTTCGATTCCGTTTTGGTTGAGTAGTGGCACAGCTCTGGGCTACTATCGAGAGTGTGATTTCATTACTTACAGCCGTGACGTTGATATCGGTATTTGGATTGAAGACTATAAGACAGAACTGATTGACGCCTTCTCTGCCAATGACTTACCACTCATTCATTCGTTCGGACAAATTGGCGATAGTTTTGAGCTGTCATTTCTCGACAAGGATATAAAATTAGACATATTTTTCTTCTACAGAGAACAGAATCAATTCTGGAATGGGGGCACTCAGTCTAAAACTGGTCTCAAATTCAAATACATTTTCCCGCCTTTCCGTCTCTGTTGGACTGAATTCGTTGACCTAAAGATTCGGATTCCATGTCAGACATTGGCGTACATTGAAGCCAATTATGGCAGCAATTGGTTTGAACCAATCAAAGAGTGGGACTGGAAGTCTAGTCCATCCAATGTTGAGCCCAATGGTCAGTGGCCTATCGAACAATGGAAAAATGTCATTCAATTACTTCCAGTGCCCGGACTTTAACTTATTTAGTCATTAATATCGATTCGATTGACTCTAATTTAATACTTTTGTAACATTGAATATATTAATGATTGGATAAAACAAATAAAACAAAATTTAGTCAAAACTTGAATTCGTTCTTCTGTCGGGTTCTCAAAATTGAGGGATAAAAGCAGATTATTATCCCTATTATTAAGGTCATCATCATATATTAAATATGAGTGACACAACGAAAGACAAAATGGGAAGAAAATTTTCAATTTTATAGTTTTATTGCCATTTGGTATCCAAACGAGGAATTAATGGCTCTTGGTTAATTCTCTGAACATTTTCTTTTATTATATTAAAATTTGATTAATTAATTAAGAATAATCAATATAATAGATACAATTTAGAACTTTTAAAGTATCAAATACCAAAATTATTTTGCACAGAATCATCTATATCAGTTTTAGAATATACAGAATATCTGTATTTTAAAAGAAAATTTTCAATTTGTCTCAAATCCATTTGAAATGAGTACTATTTGGGCCAATATATCAAATGATTGGAATAGTTATGACATGACTGAGCACTGGCCTGAGCTCCCAAGTCATAGGGTTCTAACGGATGACTCAATAAATAAGATTGAGATGATTGTTGGGGTGGAGGCGGAGGAGGACTTACTGTTGAAAGAGAATTGAAGTTTTGGATTGAATTACTCAGTGATGAGAGAGTCGCTAAAGAAGAATAGTTCACAAAATTTCTGTTATTTTCGAGGATTGTATTGTAGTTTGATTTGTTTGTATTGACTTCCAACTGATCCGGGATATCATTATTTATGGCTTTTGTTGAATTCGGTGAAAAATTAATTTGACTTTCATTTGAAAACTTTTGGCTTTGAGTTCTCTTCTGAGTGTTCCTCAGCTTCTCTTCTCGTCTCCATTTGGCTCTTCTGTTTGAGAACCAGACCTGAATCCTGGCTTCGGGTAAACTTATTTTGTGGGCCAACTTTTCTCGTGCAAAAACATCAGGGTAATGCGTCCTCTCAAATTCTATTGAAAACAAATTAGATTCAGTTGTTTCTTGCAAATTCTTTTGCCTTGACAATGACTCATTGTCATATAATGTTTCAGAACTATTGCAATTCTGTTCCAGATTCTCTTTTGAAAATTTTGTTTTTTATAATCTTGAGTACACTATATTACATTAAATTAACAAGTTAAAAAGTTCACTTTTGAATATCAATCACTCATGAATCATTATATTTATTATTAGTTCAAAACTTATTTCCAAAGGAAGGCAAGTTTTCAAATAGGACTCAAATCATCTTGACAATAGGAAAGCAACATTTACATTTTTGGTCAGTTTACATTGCAGTTGCAAGAGCACATTCTTAATAAAAATATTCACACATATTATAACAATTGAGTTGAATAAGTAACAAATCTTTAATAAAGAAAATTACTATTAAACTCACCTCAATGTATTTTTAACGAAAAGTTTGTCCTATTTTTGAACATGTAATGAGATTTTTAAATGAATTTTTTTGCATCTTGCGACAATACAACAAATTATAAGCATTTTTCAATTACTACCCTTTATACATGTATAAATATATAAATCTTTGCTTTCCAAGATTCTGGCTAATTTATTATTATTCACTTAATAAGGTTAAAACTCAAGACTTTTTATCCAAACATACAATTACTCTTGGAAAGCAATAAGTTCATACAATTATGAATTGACATTCATTAGAATTTATACTTATTCAATTGATCATGAGATGTTTAAATGTTTATGCTTGAAATCATTTGCGCATGCAATAAATACTCATTCAAATTAAAACTTTATGAAAACTTGTCCTTATTTCAATTGATTTCTATGGACCTTAGATTCTCAATGATTCAAATATTCATAGAAAGGGTAGTTTATGAGTTGAAAATTACAGTATATTTTTAAGTGGAAATTATTTTTTATTTAAATACCTCATTACATATTCAAAAAGAGGACAAACTATAAAATAAAATTAAAAATAAACTTGGTAAATGTGTTTGCAACAATTGAAAGAACTTGAAAGAACTTGATAGAATAAACACTACGCAGATAGACCTGCAAGATAAGTTCTTGATTGATATAAAATAAAATTTTTCATTTATATCACATTGAGGTCGGTTTAATTATCCAGGTTCCTTCCTTAATCATTTGTTGCTTAGTTGTTCACCTCATAAAACTCATTTCAATTGTAATGAAATGTCTGAACATTTTAATCTACTCTTACAACTTCTCGCATAGAAACTGACTAAAAATTTGTATATTTTTTTTAATCTTTGAGAATCTAAGCTATGGACTCATAATATATATGTAAATACAGTGCATTTCAACTACATATAAGCAGTAGGTTTTTCTTTAATTATGACCAAGTTACTTAAGTTATCAGACTGATTTTCTATACATGAGTTATCTGTATTCCATGGCACTCGACATGCAGTAATTAATAGCCTCACAAAATTGCTTAAATATTAAGTCATTTGCCGCGCGTAGGCATTCAAAATAAAATTACCATTTCAATAGCATAAAAGCACTTTAAAAAGTTCCAATTTTTGAACAAATAAAGTGTTCTATATAAATTTAGATTCTCAATTATTAAATAATCTTTCATATCATTCAAGTTTTCAACTTATTTATTTTTGTTGAAAATTATTTTTTTCAATGGAAAAGTGTCCACTTCAGGTATACTGTATAACATAAATCTATATATAACTAGGTAATTATATAGATTTATCAATATATTGCAATATGTATTATGCATTGGGTAACTAAACAATGGAAATCTGCCTTCGGCAAACCACAGAGGTGGCAATGTCATTTTCCGTTTTTGTAGAATGTCCCGTTTAACTTAATAATTCAGATGTCATCTTTATAAATTCTCGATAAAATTAAAGAATTTTCAAGGTGACAGTTTCAAAGTAACAAATACATTTTTTCTTATATTGGCTCTAAAATATTGCTAAAAAATCATAGAAATACAAACATGATATTAAAATTTACATAAGAAATTTTGTCTGCCCACGGTTCTTTGAATGATCATATCTTGTAAATATCTTTATATTATTTAATCGTATTAATAGTATTGAGCTTTTAAATGTTTTCCTTTAATAACTGATATTAAATAATAAAATGCACCTAACCACTTTTGTTATCTTTAAAATATACCATAAGACCTGATACAGTAGATTTCTATTTCAATAAAATATTTTAATAAAATGTAACTGTTTGAAATACTTTTTTGTTGCTTTGAAAGAAATGTGCTTGGCAAATTCTGCTGAAGATATAACTTCATTGTCCTCAAACTCTTTTAATATCAGAAGGAAAATATTTAATGAATATTAAAAAGCAGATTAAATACTCGATATAAAAATAGATAAAAATTTAATAAAGTAATTAGTTTTGCGATACATTTATTAATGTTTGGTTTTGATCAGAAATGATTAAATAAAATGCGATAAAAGATATAATGAGAAGATAATTACCATTTTCTAAGGCCTTGATTTGTTCGTCAGTGAAAGCGGTTCTGTTTCGCTGTAATCTCCTTTTGAGTCTGAGTCTGATCTGTGAGTCTTCATCTATAGTACCATCTGATGAATAATTATTTTCTGAGCTGACATCACAAGTGAGCGCTTCTGTTGGCCGAACACAGCCTTCAATTCAAAGAATAAGCGATTATTTTTGGAAAAAGTGAAAAAATCATTTTAATGTACACAGCATTCAAAGTCCATAGCCTTAGGCATAAAGAAAATTAATTAACATTGGAGCTGGGATTCAGCATAAAAATACTATTGATATGAGTGGCTATAACTATAGAAATACATTTGTCGAATGAGATAAACATTTGACAATTTCACGCACAGCTCTCAACGCTTACCACTATTTCCAAAAGAATGTTCTGTGAGTTACAGTAACTTTGATAGTGTCTATTAAAGCCAAATATGATAACCCAGAGAGAAATAGTCAGCATTTGGCCCAAAGCATAACTAATGATTGAATATTTGTCTCTAAATAGTCTTTTAATTTAGTATAAGTTTGACTGAAAACAGATATCATTTGATGATTGAAATGACACATGACTTGAATGACAATTGCATGAGAAAAGTCAAATACACGCACTAAGAATCGACTCTTTATTGATTATATTCCGATTAGAACTTCACTTGCACATTTTTAAAAAAATCGTGAAACCTTTTCTCTAATTGATTTTTCATTGCAATTCAATGTTCACTTTCATGATTAACGAATTTTTCATTAGTAAAAATTCACTGATATAATTGAATATTTATTAAAACTTTCTTCACCGAGTCTTCATTCAAGAATACTATTTTTAAGACTAAATTTATAGAATCCAGATAACACTTAAGACTGCAGACACTTAAGCAATTTTCTTTTCAGTTGCATAACTAGATTTTAGTTTCGTTTATTAAGATATTTTTATAGACATAAATTGTAAAGTTTTGTCAAAGTCTGGGACTTAAGAGGAATATGAATGTCCAAAATGGGCACAATTCTAAACTAATTAACATCTTTAACATGTTTATTCATCAATAAAAACTTAGAATATCCAAATCTACTCACTATCGTCTTATAGGCAAAGTTGAACATATTTTCTCATAAAGAATCTTGTTCATCTAGCTAGCTTAAACTGAAACGTTTTGATCATGGATAGTTTCATAATTAAGCCAATTATTAATACATGAATACATATTATCATTATTATTATTTGATTTAAGTAATGATTTGTACTTGTCAAATGAAAGGTCATGAAAAGAAAGTATGACCACAAATAGAGAATACATTCTACTAAAAATTAACTGAAGAACATCCCCTTTATTATTGCATGTATATTCTTAAAGATTGTTTTAATATCACTGATTTGAAAGAGCGATTAAGTATCAGGATGATCAGAGAGTTAGAATTCCTAATTCGTCATATATTCTGAGAAATAATAGTTAATTGAGGTAAAAAAGCTTTTACTTTATTATATGTTCCCAAGATAAAATTAATATCATAGATTAAAGCTATAGTCTGTAATACTATTATTGAGGTGGTTGACAAAAATATTTTAAAATAATAATCTTGGTCGCCATTCTAAAATAGCTTTAAATGATTAACTCAATTCAGTTTCAATACACCTTTCCTAATTTTGGCTATTTTTGTGAATTTCCTGCTATTAAGGGAACAACTTTTAGAAGAGGCTATAGGACAAAGGGGTCACAATTAATTAGCGACTTATGTCTTCTAAACATCTTTAATGACATTTTCCCAATAGATTGGGAATAACTGAGAAGAATATTTCATAGGATAGGAGGCAAAGTGTTTAATGAAAAATTAATTGTGAAGGTTATCATTAAATTATATTCCGAAACTATTTTACAACAGGAATTAACAAGTGGATTAGACAACAGTCCTACTGGGTTTTAAATTTTTCAAAAGTTGACTTCCTCCATTTTATTTGAAGTGGTTAACTTAACTATTTTTGCAAATGATGGCCAAAAATTACCATTTATTTTAAAGATTTTTGCCTTGAAACTTCAATAAGAACCTAATTACTAATTAGTGATTGATTAAGCTAGTGGCTGTGTTTCCGGTCACTATTTTTATTTACCGTTTTCCAATCCCTTATCTCCCTAGAAAATTTTGAGGAAAATAACTTTTTTGACACTCCCAAAGTCAAGGATCTGGATGATCACTGGCTTACTAGTCAAGGCTTGGTATCGAGTATGGAAGTATACAGAAGGAAATGCGTTTCTAACTATTTTTGACCCACCAGAATAACATCATACCCTAATCGGGTTTGTTGTATACAAGTTTGTTGATAACATGGTACTATACTATTCTCATTCTCCCTGAAACATTAAAGGATTTATGTTGCTATTTTTCAGCCAGAGGTTTAGTTTAATAAATAACTGGGATCGCTACAAAACTACTAGAGTCCTTAGTAACCGCAAAAATCTGTTCAATTTAACGATCCACAGTCACCCTACAATTAGGTACATTTTTGGATAACAGTTTTACAATACCTGGAATTTATTTTTTTGTTAAGAAAGACTTTTCAATTGCGGATTATATATAATAAATACCATATATATACTCTTATTTCTAAATCATTCAAATGAATTAATTTACGAATTCAAAGTTTCTAGTAGATCTAAATAAAAGAAAATCTTGATGCTAAGAAAAAATTTAATAAACCTGCCCGAAAATATTTATAGATTTAATCAAAGCGTGGTGTAAGAAATGAATACCTGGGCCCCTCTTCATGATTCTTTTAGCAATCTTCACTTTTATAAACTTGAGTATAAATATTGAAGAGACTCATAACTCAAGATTGACTTAGTTTCAATATTTGATTCTTTCAATATTTGATTCTACAAGAGTACAAGAGTCAGCTCATTTCTTCGTGGAATCGATATTTTGCATTTGAAGTCAAAATAAGTTTGAAACAGCGATGCAAAGAATTCAAGCGATTCATATATTTGAAAATTGAAATCAACAGCAATTAACAATACACTCGATAGAAAAGAGCAAACTTTAGGACTGCCTTTTGTCCACTACAACGACAATGTATTCATTTCTTTCATTCATTGATCTAAAATGCAGTCAAACAATGGGTCAATGATAGAGATTAGAACACTTGAGCTCACGTTTGTAAAGCACTTCAACAAAGTTAAGTGCATTTGTGACCAACACTCCTATCAATCTTTTCCACACCAGAAAAGGTGTTAAGAATTGCATTCAATGAGGGGAGGGAGGGGAGAGAGAGGGAGGGAGAGAGAGAGAGAGAGAGAGAGAGAGAGAGAGAGAGATTTGGTACCTTCTCGACATAATGTGATTGCTGTCTTGGTATTGGAGACAATAGGTGCGGCCGATGTAGTGCTGCCGTCGGGCGTCATTCCATTAGGAGTTTGGTTGTGATGCAAATGTTGAGGCGATTGGGGATGCGGTGAGGATGAAGGAGAAGATGAGGTCGAGTGATACCATTGAAAGTGATGTGCAGAAATCATGGGCAATTTGTGTGAGCAGTGGTTGGCAGTGGCGCTGACGTGTTGTTCTCTCTGTGCGGCCAAATTTCTTAATACTCTGTTTATTGATGAGACCTAAGGATAAAGGAATTAAAGGAAGTATTAATAAAAATAAAAACTTGTAAAAAGATTGCCTCCTGTGTGCAGAGCGCCGGCCTTCTATTCGGCTCAATTTGCCTCCCAATCGGACGACCAGTTTCTCAATAGTTAGCCAAACAGTCAATAGAGAAAAAAGAGTGCGTTTGACATAAGAAACCACATTTGAAATGTTGACGTTTTGACACATTCAAAGACAAGTCGACTCTCGACTCGACTCATGAGAAAATGCTTGTCTGACAGTCACTCCTGCGATCGAACCGCCGCTTATTCTATAGATATTTCCCTCAAATCTATTACTAAATGTATTTCAGATTTGAATTCAAATCTCGAAACTATTTAATCGATTTAAAAAATCTAATAAATTGTTTGAAATTTTTTTTCCTCAAACGATGTTTTCTTCGAAATTGATTTGATTTCAATTGAATGTCATTTTTTCGATAATATATTTTTTAAAAAGTCTTTTGCATTAAAATTGATTGAAACAATTTTCAAAAATCCTAATGTTCGCACTCAAATTCGATATAACAAGGATGGTCAATCCCAACTAGAAGTGACTTTTTTAGTCATTTCATATTTTTAATAATACAATTTTATTCTTTTCTATAACTTTCGTATAAGTTATCATAATTTATTGCTAAAAATTTAATAATCAAATCTGATGACTGACCAAAAAGGTCACCCGATAGGCTATCTCTAAGGAATAAAAAGGCTTGATAAAAAGCAATAAAAGCTTAACAATATTGGTCAATCTATAGCAATTTTGAAATGCACATTTTTAAAAATTAACAAAGTTGCAATTGCAATCATGTTTATTGCAAAATAACTGCATACCTGTTTTTCTATTATGAAACTCCTCAATTGCACATGGTTAATAATTAAATGAGTAAATAACTTGAATAATGTTTGTAAAAATATATTTTCATCAATTCATTGATATCCAATTTCAGTTTAAACCATAAACAGAAAATATGTTTCATTTTGGGAAAATAAACAAATGAAATTATTTAGCCTAGTTAGTATGCTCTGCGTAGAAACGACTGGCTCGTAATGAAATCTTTTGAATAAGCAAGAAAGTAACAATAGTTGTATAGTATCTAGATTTTCATCTACAACAATAAACAGAATACTTTATGAAAGTTAGCCATCTCGCGCTTTGTTACTCTAACAATAATAGTAGAGTATCTTGATCAATGTACTTACACTGGGAATGGTCTCATTGTTGCAAATATTGTCGGCGAGAAGTCTATCCCTAATCTCCCAGGCAAATATTGAGGGACATTCACGTTTGTATTGTGTGATAGCGCGCACAACCATAGAAGTGGCCACTCGGGGTTTACTGCCTCCAATAGCTCGTGGTTTGATAGATCCGGTTTCATAATATCGGCCCAGGATTTTCGAAACGCAACCATTTGATATTTGCAACATTCGTGATATATCACAGGGTCGGGCGCCGCTGTGCGCCAGATCTATAATCTTTTGTCTGGTTGAGTCGGGCAAAGGCCTACCGTTGACATAAAGTCCTCCCAATTGGTTGACTCCACTCTGGGCTACATTCGACAAATCGATAATTGGAAAATAAATATGACTTCAAAACAATCAAAACTAATGCCATATTCAATACAAACCCTTGTTTTGCATTCGGATACTATAGACAAATGCGAGAAATGATTGATTATCTGCAAAAGATTTAACTAATTTAGTATTTCGTCAAATATTTAAACTTTTCTAAAGTGAATATTAATAGATATAATGGAAATTAAATCCTTAAAAAACGCTTAAATAATTGATAGAAGTTCTGTATGTCTGAGACAATCATTCGATAAGAAGATTAATAGAAGAATATTTGACAGATTTTAAGACTTCAATTATAACATCATTAAAGCCAACAAAACAAATATACACTAAATGTTCGCTAAATTAAATAAATTAGAAAAAAGTCAAACAATAAATCGGATTAGACTTATATTCAAAGGAATTCAGTTTTTGGAATGAGTTGCGCTCCTAATGTGATACCACTTCTTCAACAGTCAATTTGATAGATTAATAGTCTTTATTAGCTCAGAATTTAAGACAGATCATTGAATTTTGCATATATTTATCTTTAAGTCGTGATCGCACTCACTGTATGGCCGATCACTTCAAAGCGTGTCCGACAACAGCAACTCATAATCTGATGACGAGATATACTAAAGAGAAGACACTATCGAAAGAGCGGACGACTGCAGGTATTCCTAAAATATCATATCATAATCGCTTTGGGAAACGAATATTTGTTTTATTTGTCTCTCAAATAGGTTCTGAAGAGCTATCAAAAGAATACCAATGAATTAGTTTGGGGTAACTCTACGAAAACAAAGGGCCGAACGTTGGACCGATTAGGTGATGTCTTTCTTCAAACGACTCAAAAACATTTTCTCAAACTTTAAATGTATGCAAAAAATATTTGAAAAGGTGGTCGCATATCATGTGATTAGTTTATTTGACAGCTCATCACTCAGCCTCCAGTGCGGCCATCCCTTCAACGCTTGACAACTGCAGTCAATTAAGTCAGTCGGCATTACTTTACCTCTGATTTAATGTATAAAACTTTTGTCTCTCAAAAGTCTGATTACTCTCTAAGTGGACAGAAATCAGTGGAAAACCAGTCGATCGTTATTTTTATTTTATTAACATTTTATTTGTTTTCTTAAAAACCTATAATTACGTGAATCTAATTTAATTTTTAATTGCGATTCCGGATATCAATACTCTTACTAACTGATTGTCTCCATATTGATCTATTCAAGAGAATAACCCATGTCAAATAGCACTTTGGCCCTTCTACAATAAACATTTTTAATTCAATCAAAATGAATCATAAGATTTCAATTATTAATAAAATATTCACAAATTCAAACTAACAAATCCGTAGACAAGATTTAAAAACTAATAATGAAATTATGAGTTAAATAGTACTCAATCTATTCAACTTGATACCTATTTGACCTATGATAGTCTCGGTCAATTTGACCGTTCCATTCAGTTGAAAGATTCTCATGATAATTTTTAAATAAAAACGCATTTTCATCGTTCGTTTTTCACTACATTTACGAAGTATGTAGTATATAGTTTTGTCGTTTCCCCATCCTCCTGCCCGCGGGGTCTATGGGGAT